>OLKM01000730.1:139742-142242 GCA_900291075.1 Melanogrammus aeglefinus
AAGAAAATGTCACACTACTGCGTAAATGTCGTACTATTTCAAAAAGCTTTTTCATATTGGATAGAAATTACAATTCAAATGGCAAATTCCGCTTTATCTGATTGTGCCCGTGCGTAAACGGTGCGTAATTGGTTGGATGTATGCACAAATTGCATTTGTAGCTAAATTTAAATCATGGAGGGAAATCCTGGATTTAAATCCTCCCATTCCTTATACATTTCCACCGTTTGCTTTCATCCAAGCATCGCAGTAGTTTTGAGAAGTTCGCTCACCACCGCCCATCTCCTCCCAGGCGGAAGCAAGCAACGCCCCTCGCCATGAAGATAAAAAGTCAGCTCTTTTACTCCTGCGTTACCAACAGCTCTCATCCTTCGCTGTTTGATGATCACGCGTAGAGACAGACACACATGTATATCCTCTCGGTATCCGTCCGGTGTCCTGCTCCCATGCTTTGAAACGGCGCGCACCAAACCCAGAGAGTGTCCACCATGTCCACGGGATCTCTCAGCGACGTCGACGACGAACTCCTGGACGGCATCCTAAAGTTCGGCTCTACGGATAAAGACTCGTCCAGCGAGAGCGCTGAGGAGAGCTGCGAGGGGAGCTCCGCCGAGGACGACGACATGGGAGATGTCCCCGGCGGGAAGAAGAAAAAACGAAAGACCTCCAGGAAGAAGGGGCCCAACGGTGTGGTGCACGAGGGCAAGCAGGTGCAGAGGAATGCGGCCAACGCGCGGGAAAGAGCAAGGATGCGCGTCCTGTCCAAAGCCTTCTCGCGGCTGAAGACCACGCTGCCCTGGGTCCCCGCGGACACCAAGCTCTCCAAACTGGACACGCTGCGCCTGGCCTCCAGCTACATCGCGCACTTACGGCAGATACTGGCCAACGACAAATATGAAAACGGATATATCCACCCCGTTAATCTGGTAAGTAACACGTTTTTTGTAGGGTGGAAAAAATATTGTGGTGTTATACGTGCATGTTGATCAGGTCTCATCTGATTTTATACAATTAGGTGCACGTTCGTTAAAAGTAAAAATGGCAGATCAGAGTAAACTGTGCCCATTTTGAAGGCACAATTGTGTATTATGTATTTGATAGGCTGTAAATACAGTCTGTAATCATATGGCCTATGTGTCCTACCTTTCCTACTGGTTATAGTGCTATAAGTCATGCCATGCTATTTATTTATATGAATGCAGATATCCTAGTTTTATCTTACTTGTTGTTATGGTTATTATTTTAACCCATAAAAATTGCAACGCAGAGACAATCAACTGGTAATCAGTGAGCGGTATATATAACATGCTATGTATAAAGCATTGATTAATGTGTAGCCTATATCTAAAATATTAACATGTAATAAATAGCACCCTATTTAAAACAAACACTTTATTTCTCACTGCAAAGCAGGGGGTGAAACCGTTCTAATATCCATATATTTGCTGACATTTTAGCTCAGTTTATCCCCAATATGTTTGAGGGAATCGACGCCTTCCCCATTCAGATATGAGACTAACGGTTGTTGCTGTTTTTTGTTTTAGACGTGGCCTTTCATGGTGGCCGGGAAGCCAGAGAGCGAAATGAAGGAGATGCTGAGCTCGTCGAGGTTATGTGGGCCCACTGCGTCTTGATGTTTCCAACGAGGACAGTGTTTTCACACGCAGGAAAGAAGATGGACATGTAAAGGCCCACTGCACACGTGCCATCTCCACAGACTTTGAGTGGGAATAACTGAGAAAGACTTAACTATAAGTCACATGTCTCAATCTCGTTCCCGTAAATACAATTTTTTTATTTAAATGTGCTCTCACTATATGCTTTTTCTTTGCTGGTTCAAAGAACATGTTGCATATTTTAATGCTCGTTTTGTTTTTTTCTCTATTGTGTTTTTTATACTATAATGAACTGTAACAATGTTCCTACAGTTGCTATACAAGTTTCAATGTTTGCAATGCCGATTTTGTAAATCTCCTTACTCCATTGACTCGAATGGTTCCATCGTATATAAAACATACATGCAGCATCATGACACGCTTTGGTTTCAATTCAAGTGTACTTGTTGTTCTTCTGTCCTCTTATCTTCCTGTGTGTGGGCCCATTCTTGACCCCGTGACCTCTCTTATCGCGAGATCCCGTCCAGGACTGAGGTGCAACAAAGAGCGCTCGTGCGCAGATAAGCGTTGGCCTATTTATAAGGGGACGGTCTAAAAAAGTCAACAAGGGGATGGCTAAAATAAACAGCGTTAAATCTGGCAAATCCAACGAACCTCAAGATGGTTGGATACGCCCATGGAGCCATGGACGGTTCTATACTGTACAGTGATGGCGCAATAGCACAGGAATGCGCTGCCGGGAGTTTGTTGTTGGAGGGCGCAACATTGGAAGTGGTAAATTTGCGCACCGCTCTTTAATCCCCGCGCAGACGCGTTGTTTAATTCGGGCGGGTTATGACCGCAGTGTTTACGTTCTGCGGACAGTTATTTATGCGCTCGAGTGA
>OLKM01000730.1:154742-169742 GCA_900291075.1 Melanogrammus aeglefinus
CATCAGACGGTGGAAATCTTTTCAGCTGTAGTTTGTACAATTGGTCCCTAGGAGGTGCTGTGGCGCAGAGCTTCTGTTCACCTGCAGCATCGGGTTTGGCTGCAGCTTTTTTCCAGCTGCCCGTCATTGACATATAATGATAACAATAACTTTGATACCACCAGAGGCAGATGTGTTTTCTCTCTCTCTCTCTCTCTCTCTCTCTCTCTCTCTCTCTCTCTCTCTCTCTCTCTCTCTCTCTCTCTCTCTCTCTCTCTCTCTCTCTCCTCTCTCTCTCTCTCTCTCTCTCTCTCTCTCTCTCTCTCTCTCTCTCTCGCCCTCGCCCTCGCTCGCACTCAACCACACACACACACACACACACACACACACACACACACACACACACACACACACACACACACACACACACACACACACACACACACACACACACACACACACCCCTGAAACACCCGGCCTGGTTAAAGACGTAAAGACATTAGCGGTAAGCTGATCCTGAGTGTATATCGATCCACTCTCATGGGGGCCAGAGATAGTGTGAGAACACCAAGCAGCACTTTATCAAAGCACTTGACCATCAGCTGACGAGTGCAGACGTGCACACACACAGACATGTACGTGCAATAGTTGTCTGTTTGTGTGTGTGTGGGTGTGCGTGCGAACGCGCGCATGTGTGTGTATGTGTGTATATGTGTGTGCTCACCCGCACATGTGTGACAGTGGGTATGTTTGTCTGTGTGCGTGCAAGTGCGTGTGCGTGAATTTGTGTGTGTGTGTGACTGTGTGACTGTGTGTGTGTGGGGGGGGGGAGAGATGCTATCAGGAGTTGATTAAGGGCGAGAGAGAGATTAAGAGATATCCATTTTCTATTATTTAAACATCAACATGACCTTCAATATCCTTTGGCCCTGGCTCCACCAGTATGAGAAGAACGATAGCACCTGATTGGCTGGGAGCCTCCTCTCTGAACCCTGACCTCTCCGTTCCTAATTCCCCTTGTTGTCCTCCTCCATTTCACCTGTTCATCGCTCACCCACGCTTTCCCTTCTCTCATCTCTCCCCCTCTCCCTCTCTCCTTCGTCCATCCTTGTCCTCTTTTCATACTCCTGTATTCTCCTCTGCTGTTCCTCCATTCTCTCTCCGTCTTCCTTCCTCCTCCACCTCCTACTCCGCCTCCTCCTCCCCCTCCTTCGCCTCCTCGTCCTTTTTCCTCCTCCTCCTCCTCCTCCTCCGCCTCCCCCTCCCCCTCCTCCTCCTCCTCCTCTTCCTCCTCCCCCCTCCTCCTCCTCCTCCTCCCCCTCCTTCTCTTCCTCCTCCCCCTCCCCTCCTCCCTCCTCTCCTCTCTCTTCCTCCTCCCCCTCCTCCTCCTCCACTCTCTGTTCTCCTGTGAGGTCCTGAGTGTGTGTGTGTGTGTGTGTGTGTGTGTGTGTGTGTGTGTGTGTGTGTGTGTGTGGTGTGTTGTGTGTGTGTGTGTGTGTGTGTGTGTGTGTGTGTGTGTGTGTGTGTGTGTGTGTGTGTGTGTGTGTGTGTGTGTGTGTGTGTGTGTGTGTGTGTGTGTGTGTGTGTGTGTGTGTGTGCATGTGTGAATGTGTG
This sequence comes from Melanogrammus aeglefinus, assembly GCA_900291075.1. Classification (NCBI taxonomy): domain Eukaryota; kingdom Metazoa; phylum Chordata; class Actinopteri; order Gadiformes; family Gadidae; genus Melanogrammus; species Melanogrammus aeglefinus. Next base: position 156,336 of record OLKM01000730.1, read on the forward strand.
TGCATGTGTGTGGGTATGTTTATGTTTGCATGTGCAAGTCTGGGGGGGGGGTGCGTGCAGGTGCGTTCAGAAGCATTTGTCTGTGATTATGATTGCCCAGGACGCTTGCTGCCCCAACTTTCTTCCGATTGATACACCGCACCTCTGCCAAGCACAATATGATAGAGAGAGAGCAAGATAATGTGAGAGAGAGAGAGAGAGAGAGAGAGAGAGAGAGAGAGAGAGAGAGAGAGAGAGAGAGAGAGAGAGAGAGAGAGAGAGAGAGAGACGGCGACAGCAGGAGCCTGCACTTGGCGTTCTGCTACTTGAAGGTATCCAGACCACAGTATAATGAGCAAAGAGTGACCAAGAGGGACTAGCAAACAAGGAACAGATGGAACACAAAAAACACCCGCATTAAAGAGTGATTGTATGTGAGCATACATACGTGTGTCGTAACCATGCACGTGTGTTATTACACTGGGACTAGTGTTTGGCATGATTATCTTCATGCATTTGTATTGGACCCATATTAATTTAGTAATTCTTGTAGTGATTGATAATTGCCTGGGGCTTTGTATCTAGTTTTTAAATCACTTTTTGTCACTTTTTGTGAATACGTATGAGTATTTATTGTGTAGATATCCTTGAGGCCCTCTTTCATATAAAACAGACCCCAGGTCTCTAGCTCACTGCCAAGTGTCCTTGACCTTTAGGTCGCCTACTAAGTACTTTACTTCCTGTAGGGCTAGATTGATAGTATATTATTGTTCATTTGAGTTAACCTTTACGCCCTGATTCATATAAAAGAGAACAGACGTCTCTATATCGCCAAGTCATTCAGTGCCCCCATAAGTGTTTGCGTCACTTATTGTATGAGAGATGTTGATAATTTTAGGAGCCTTTTCAATTTAATTACGTCGGCATTTTACTTTATTGATTGCATTTACGCTTTAAAAAGTTTTAAGGGGCCATTTATTTGTCATGTTTATCTTTATAAACAAAATATATGTATAAAATTAAGCTTTGGAGCAGATTTTTGGCTGACTGCAGAACGCAAAGACATTGATTAAAACAACATGCAAGCTGAGTGGCTTAAGGGATAGTAGTGTCCATACGGATCACCATGGCAACAATAGAAAATGTTGCATTAACTAAGAAACTAAATGTCATATACATTCACTGACTCAAGATTACGAAATAAAACATGCATTTATCGGTAAAAATGTTATCAAAATGGATTTTATTGCTGAAAGAACTTTAAATGTTGTATTTTCCACTGTCAAAAAAAACAATGCCATCCATTTTGTTTTGCAAGAAAGAACCTTGACATACTTTACAGTTTACATACTATACAGTCTTGCCGTTTCTTCGTACAGTCGATAGGGGGTTTAAACGTTCTTCTGGGCCTTTTTGGACGTCCTATACAAACAACCTATTCTGTCATTTAGGTTTGAGGACAGGCATGTTATGGGAAATAACCATCACTCTTTAACGTCTCCCGGAGAGTACATTGACTTGCTGCATTATTTCTAAACATATACATGTAAACTTTGTACATATACAGGTGAAGTAAAATCAGTAAAAAAAAAAAAAAGAAGATTGTCAGGGTTTACATTTGGCATTACATTCTCAATTATGATTTACAATTATGGTATTAATACAATAAATCCAAAACTTAAAATTATTTAAACGAAAAGAAGAATACGATAATTTGTGATATATTTGGTGTTGACATGTGGAGCCAATAAACACAAATGTATTCCTTTATGCAGTGAATCAGTAGGTTAACGGTAGAATACCGATTAGAAAGGTCACGTTTCCTCTTTAACGTGTCTATTACCATAAGGTTACACTAAAGGGGGACACTGTGGGATAAGTTTAACATCACCACTGAAAAATGGGAAATAGAGTCCCCTGAACTGGTGTGTGATTGTACTGATGACTTCTTTCGTGTCAAGATCATAAAACCACAGCTTTCCTTTGTCCTGTTCAAACTGTACTCTGATCTTCTTAGGAAAGTAATCTCCTTTTATGATAGAGCCACTACCACATTTTCCTAACGTACATTCACCTATAAAGCTACTGCAGGTGAAGAGACCTGCCTGTGTCTCCTCGTCATCTTTTGTCGTAACCCCAATTTGCCAATTATCCCCCAACTGTACATCCCAGGAGTGTATCCCTGAGCTAATCCCAGTGGAGCCAAGGACATAAGATGTACACTGCATCTCTCTGGGTTTGAAGGGACTTCTTGACCCTGGTCGTTCTTCGTCAAACTCATCAGATCCTCTGACACAATCCTTTTGCAGTGTTTGGGTCCAAACAGAATGGTGCTTAATGGAAGAAAAAGAGTATATATTAAAAAGGACGCATAATACTTTTAGACAAGTAAAGTCCAGTTGAACACAAGTCATAAGGCTTTCTTATTAATACTAATGTTAATTGCAGAATTGATTAAGGGACTTCTTTTGTATTCCCTACTGTAAATGTAAATGTAAATGGACTGCATTTATATAGCGCTTTTCTAACCATTGGCCACTCAAAGCGCTTTACAATATTGCCTCACATTCACCATTCACGCACACATTCACACACCGACGGCGGAGTCAACCATGCAAGGCAACAGCCAGCTCGTCGGGAGCAGTTAGGGTTAGGTGCCTTGCTCAAGGATACCTCGACACTCAGCGAGGAGGAGCCGGGGATCGAACCAACCACCTTCAGGTTGCCAGCCAACCCCCTCTACCTCCTGAGCTACTGCCACCCTACTGTATTGAATGATGCTCTTCATCTTCTTCCAGACGTTGAAGAGCAGGTTCCCTCTGTGTTTGGCCTCATCGATGAGGGCCCCTGATGGAGTCTCAGGGTCTGGTAGTGTACACTGGGCCCTGCGGGAACAGTCAGCAAGTCAGCAAGTCAGCAAGTCTGCAAGTCATCGGTGCCGGGCTTGGAAAATAAAAATGGACGGGAATTGCCAGGGCAGAAATTACCTATTTTTGATTGCTTCGTAGTTCTTTGGGTAGAGGACCAAAACAAATAGTTATTGGAAATAATATGTTTCACTTTGAGATGGTTATAGAAATGGGTAAAATTATAAATTCAGAATATTGAAGCAAAATAATCACAAGCATGAAGGAGAGGTCTGCAGCCTCCAGGTCCTTCTCTGCAGCTATCACGGTTTTGGAAAGCGAGGAAGTCTCCGCAAACAAATTGGAGAGTCTGATCCCCATGGCCTGACTCTTCTTGTCCCCCTCTTTCCTTAATGCATCGAGGCGAGCAGCCTCCTCTGCACGCAGAAACTGGTACATTTTCTGGAATTCTCCTTTAATATTCTCTTCTGTCTGCTTTGCCTGATTCTGCAATGAAAGCCAAATGGATAATAATAAGAAAAGAATGGAATGACACATATTTTACATATACCTATATTCAGTTTTTTTCTTACCTGAATATGGGCAGACATTTGTTCACATGTCAGTTTCTCTTCTTTAAATTTGCTCAATTTGGTTCTCAAGTGCATCAGTGCAATTCTCAGTTCTCTCTGCAACATTTATCATTCAGTGTTAGGTGAGGCATACACAATTAGAAATCAATCTACATCTAGAGGCAACATCTAAAAAGATAGCATGTGTACTTTATTTTCAGGTTAAGTTAATGAAACCCCAAACAATGCCTTACTTTGTTATCTTCCGCTGCTTCATTGAGGGGTACACATCGGTGTTTCTTGTGATCCTTTGAGTCCCTGCAAATAACACAGATAGGCTTCTGGTGGTCCACACAGAACAACTTGAGCCTCTCTCCGTGGGTCTTGCACAGGTCCTCCGCCGGCTGGCGTGACGCCTCCTCCTTAAGGGACTCAGTCAGGTTCTTTAGCGCGAGATTACGCGGCGGTCGATCCAAGGAAAACATCTCCTTGCAGACTGGACACGTCTTGCTTCCTTTCTGTGTCCACCATTCCTGGATGCAGTTTTCGCAGAAGCTGTGACCGCACAGTAGAATGATGGGATCGCTGTAGAAGTCACAGCACACGGGGCATAGGCAGTCCTCCTCGGGACCAGAAGAGCTCGTAGCCATTTCGTTCTAGCCTACTTATTTCTGTTGCCTTCTTCTATAAATAATCTGAGAAAGATTATACTGTTACTTAGAATAGATAGGACACTAAATCTTTGTCTAACTTTTTACACATCTGTTCAATGCTCGGTGGCCTTTTAAAGAAAACAAAAGCGAGCCAATCTTGTGTAGATGTTGTTGGCTTGACGCTATCTAAATCGCTTTTTACTTTCACTTTGACAAAACGATGCAAAAGCAACTTCCTGTAACTAAAAGGGAAGGACTTTTTTTTTCTTGCAACTTTATTGGCAAGGGAGATTACAGCACTCTGCTGGTATAGCACAGTACAGCACAGGAGAGTGGAAGATAACATACAACCGTGGTTTGGTTAATTATTACTCGTGTTGGTTTTGTTTTACCATCAAGATCTCCATAGGCATGGCCCTGGTGGATGGAGCAGGACATGTCACATAATTGTGTGTGTGTGTGTGTGTGTGTGTGTGTGTGTGTGTGTGTGTGTGTGTGTGTGTGTGTGTGTGTGTGTCGTGTGTGTGTGTGTGTGTGTGTGTGTGTGTGTGTGTGTGTGTGTGTGTGTGTGTGTGTGTGTGTGTGTGTGTGTGCGTGCGTGCGTGCGTGCGTGCGTGTGTGTGTGGAGTGTGTGTATGTTAATGCTTACCTTAGCTTTACCATGCAATGGTAATGTCTCCTGGATTCAGCTTTACGTGCAAAGCTGTGTCTCAGGGACAAGAGGCGGACTCCCTTGAGGCAGTTTCTGCACTAAAACGCTGATGTCCATAACCATAAAACATTCAATCTACATGAAGCCAACAGACTTTTAAAATGTCTGCTTTACTTTATTGATTATATTTACATTCAAAAACATTTAAAGCGGCATTCATTTGTCATATAAAGGCATAAAGGCAGGTCTTTTTTAAGTTCTGTCAAGTGGCAAACACTTCTTTGCCCATCAAAATACGCTTGTGCTTGCTTTCCCATGCCTTGCGTGTCTTGAACGGACGATCAGGACTCAGCATCGGTCGGCCAATGAGAGGCCTTCTCGCATTTGGCTTCGCCAAAGCCATATTTTACAGAAAAAATTAAAAAAATTTGTTTCTATATAAAGTATTGATCAGTAACGTATGTTACTTGATTTTGGTAGATTTTGCTTGGATGGCAAGGAAAACACGTGAGATTGACCAAGATCACTTCGTGTCCCCTTTGAATGGCGGATGTTTTAGTTTTCCGTGGCCCAAGCAAAAGTTAACTTTCGTGACCGAACTGCGGAAGATCAGCTCCCAACTCAGCCCCTTAAGCTTTGGAGCATTTTTTCGGGCAGAAGTAAACCAGACACAAACTTCCTGGATGGCCCGCCAAAACACGGTGGCCGAGTCCGTTATTTCCAATAACCATTTGTTTTGGTCCTCTACCCAAAGCTTTGTGACCTTTTTTTATTTGTGCACTGATTTCATCATTACATCCCGCGCAAGACAATCTCATCATTTTTTTAGTGTAGTGTTTTTCATTTTACTTGTCAGTGCAATTACTGTACTGAGAGTTTTGCCAAAATTGGTAACATTGGTGTATTCTCAGAGCAATGCTGCAGTATCAACTATAGGTGTACAGTATGACTCTGGGAAGCTGGGATTGTGAGTTTAGCCCATTGGAGCTCATTGGATAGACAAATATGCAATGTATCCTATTCTTATACGATTGTGTCAATGCAATATTTATATGGTATATTGACAGAATTGTATTACAATATGGCAGCAGTCTTTATACTGTATGTACCATACAATTGCAACCTACCATAAATGAAACAATTTCTGCACAATTTTACACATTTATATATGTAACATGGACTCATGAAGCCAAAATATATATAAAACAGTATTTTGATGGGAGTGTTTTAAATTTATCACACCAGTTTTGATAGTAATTTATACTATACGAGATATTCATATGATAGCTGCGTTGATCGTTTTGTGAAAATAATCAGTTTTGAGAGAAGAGAACATGGTTTTGAGTGCAAAAAATCATTACTTTTTGATCATTTCAAAAGAGATTTTTGGAGTTTTGACAAAATGGTTCACTCTTTTCCGTTTTGTGTTTTTAAAGTTTTGAGAAATTGAGCTATAGTTTCAGAAAACGTGTTTAAATGATTGAGAAAAGCTGTGAAACAACATGCAGGCTGAGTGGTTTAAGGGATAGTGTCCATACGAATCACCATGGAATCCATATAAAATGTTGCATTAACTTATAATAAAATGTGCATTTATCGGTACAAATATTATCAAAACACATTTTATTGCTGAAAGAACTTAAAATGTTGTATTTTCCACTGTCAATAAAACCAATATCATCCATTTTGTTTTGGCAAGACAGAACCTTGACATACTTTACAGTTTACATACTATACAGTCTTGCCGTTTCTTCGAACAGTTGATAGGGGGTTTAAACATTCTTCTTCTTCTTCGTCTTCGTCTTCGTCTTCGTCTTCTTCTTCTTCTTCTTCTTCTTCTTCTTCTTCTTCTTCTTCTTCTTCTTCTTCTTCTTCTTCTTCTTCTGTCATTTAGGTTTGAGGACAGGCATGTTATGGGAATTAACCATCACTCTTTAACTTCTGCCAGAGAGTATATTGACTTGCTTCATTATTTCTAAACACATGTAAACCTTGTACATATCCAGTGAAGTAAAATCAGTAAAATCAAAAGATTTTCACGGTTAACATTTGCCATTACATTCTCAATTATGATTTACAATTATGGTATTCATTCAATAAATCTAAACTTAAAATGATTTAAACAAAAAAAAATACGATAATTTGTGATATATTTGGTGTTAACATGTGGAGCCAATAAACACAAATGTATTCCTTTATGCAGTGAATCAGTAGGTTAACGGTAGAATACCGATTAGAAAGGTCATGTTTCCTCTTTAACATGTCTATTACCATAAGGCTACACTAAAGGGGGACACTGTGGGATAAGTTTAACATCACCACTGAAAAATGGGAAATAGAGTCCCCTGAACTGGTGTGTAATTGTACTGATGACTTCTTTCCTGTCAAGATCATAAAACAACAGCTTTCCTTTGTCATAGTCAAAGTTTAGTCGGACCTTCTCGGGAATTTTATCAACTTCTATAACAGACTCATTTTCGGGACTAATTTGAACTACAAGGTAAATGTCGTGGAGGACGAGACCAGCCTGGGTCTCCTCTTTATTTTTTGCTATAACCCCAACATTCCAAAAAAAACCCAACTGTACATCCCAGGAGTGTATCCCTGAGCTAATCCCAGTGGAGCCAAGGACATTAAGATGTACACTGCATCTCTCTGGGTTTGAAGGGACTTCTTTACCCTGGTCGTTCTTAGTCAAACTCATCAGATCCTCTGACACAATCATGTGAGACTTTGCAGTGTTTGGATCAATACTTTTAGACAAGTAAAGTCCAGTTGAACACAAGTCAAAAGGCTTTGGTATTAATACTAATATTACATTGTATGACGATTAAGGGACTATTCCTTTTTTCTTTCTTACTGTATTGAGTGATGCTCTTCATCTTCTTCCAGACGTTGAAGAGCAGGTTCCCTCTGTGTTTGGCCTCATCGATGAGGGCCCCTGATGGAGTCTGAGGGTCTGGTAGTGTACACTGGGCCCTGCGGGGACAGTCAGGAGGTCAGGAAGGGTTCTGACTATCGGTGCTGGGCTTGGAAAATATAGAATGGACGGGAATTGCCAGGGCAGAAATTACCTCTTTTTGATTGTGTCGTAGTTCTTTGGGTAGAGAACAAAATTAACATATTGGAAATATTAATTTTCACTTTGAGATGGTTTTAGTAATGGGTAAAATTATAAATTCAGAATATTGAAGCAAATAATCACAATCATGAATGAGAGGTCTGCATCCTCAAGATCTGTCTCTGCAGCTGTCACGGTTTTGGAAAGAGATGAAATCTGAACAATCAGACTGGCACGTCTGGTCTGCATGGCCTGACTCTTCTTGTCCCCCTCTTTCCTTAATGCATCGATGCGAGCAGCCTTCTCTGCACGCAGAAACTGGTCAATTTTCTTGAATTCCCTTTTAATATTCTTTTCAGTTTGCTTTGCCTGTTTCTGCAATGATAGCGAAGTGGATCAACGTAAGAAAAAAATTGAATCACACATATTTTACAAATAGTTGCATGGATATTCAGTTTGTTCTTACCTGAATATGGGTGTGCATTTTGTCACATGTAAGTTTGTCTTCGTCAAGTTTGCTCAATTTGGTTTTCGAGTGCATCAGTGCAATCCTCAGTTCTTTCTGCAAAATGTATTCTTTTATGTTAGGTGAAGCAAATACAATGATAAATTGGCACAATTACTTGAAGCCCAAAACAATGTCTCACTTTGCTGTCTGCCGCTGCTTCATTGAGGGGTACAAATTGGTGTTTCTTGTGATCCTTTGAGTCCCTGCAAATCACACAGATCAGCTTCTGGTGGTCCACACAGAACAACTTGAGCCTCTCCCCGTGGGCTTCACACAGGTCCTCCGCCGTCTGGCCCGACGCCTCTTCCTTCAGCCTCTCAGGCACGTTGTTTAGCTGAAGATCACATGGCAGTCGCTTGTCCTCCTGAGAACGAGAAGAGCTTGTACCCATTTCGATCTACTTCAGTTTCCTTCTTCCATAAAGAATCAGAGAAAGATAATAACAAGATAAGACTAAATATTTGTCTTATTTTAAATCAAATCTGGTCAATGCTTGATGGCATTCAAAAGCAAACCTAAAAGCAAGCCAATCTTGTGTAGCTGTTGTCGGCTTCCCTTTTTACTTTCACTTTGACAAAAGGATGCAACATCATCTTCCTGTGACAGTTGCAACAGGTGAAGGAGCCTTTTTTTTTTCTCTGCAACTTTATTGGCCCAGGAGATTAAAGCACTGTCCTGGTATAACATAAGAGAGTTTGAGATAATAACCAACTCTGTCTCTGGTGAAATATTACTTGTTTTGGTTTAATGTTTCGACACACTCACAATTTGCATGTGGCCATGTGATGCATATTCTTTACTTTTAACCCCTCTCTCTCTCTCTCTCTCTCTCTCTCTCTCTCTCTCTCTCTCTCTCTCTCTCTCTCTCTCTCTCTCTCTCTCTCTCTCTCTCTCTCTCTCTCTCTCTCTCTCTCTCTCTCTCTCTCTCTCACTCTCTCTCTCTCTCTCTCTCCATGCAGAAGGCATGGTCCTGGTGAATGAAGCAGGGTGTGTCACATACTCTGTGTGCTATGGTAATGTCTCCTGGATTTACCTTTACCCGGGCTGCTTTAAGTATTAAAGCTGTGGGTCGGAGGGCAGGAGGCAGACTCTCTTGAGTCAGTTTCTGCACTAATACGCTGATGTCCATAACCATAAAACATTCAATCTACATGAAGCCAACTGGGCTTAGATCTGGCTACAGTATTGTCTCCTGGGCCACGCAGTAAAGCGGCCCGGAGCTGCTATAGACTGGAAGCAGGAGGGAAAGTGCAGCCGATGGTAAACTAATTTGGCTTGAGGTTTCGGAGAGACACCCACTCAAAGACTGGGAATGCGGAAACACAATACACCGTGTGCACCTGTAAGGAATAGAATAACCGCTTGTTGCTCAAACATGGGGGAGAGTCTTCTGGGACTTCACATGCTTGCTTTCATTCGCCGTCCTGTGCGCCCGCACGTGCATGTAACACGCACGTGCAAAATCACTTTCTCACGCTCATGTTTTCACACACACACACACACACAAACACGGAAACACACACACACACACACACACACACACACACACGGAAACACACACATGTTAACAAACAGCCACAGCCTTCTGTCAGGAATCACTCGAGTCATAGATGTAACCGTTTATTGCATTTAATAGTTACACAATTTAGTTTTTCTCTCACTCTTTTCTGCTGCTCTCTGCTGTAGGATTTAAAGTATGACATACAAACGTCAGATACAGAACACCAGCAGCATTCCAACATTTAAAAACAGGGAGCACTTTACAAGCCCCCATAGGGTACATCAGATATCTCAACCCATTTTTTTAGATTACGCGCAATACAGAGCAGAACCAAAGCAGGTGGTGGCTGGGGTGGCGCCATTCTGCTCAGCACACTTAACTGTGCAGAGTGTGTGGTTGGTGTTTGAGTTGGAAGGCCTTACATTTACCGCCAATCAGTGTATGTGTGTTTTATTGGGCCACGTAAGCAGTCAGCTGATAGGGGCACATTAGTGTCCTGCAAGTAGCTGCGCCCTTATGTGTGGCATATGATCTCTCGTTAGGGACAAAAGACTGGGAATTGATTCGGCCTGACCCTGAGCTGTTAGCTTTGTTAGCGTCAAATAGCGGTAAACGTTCCCGCCTAATACTTTCAATAGGTGACGGCAAGGAAGAGAGAAAGTTAGAAACACATATAATGCTTCTAACAGCCAGCCAAGCTGTTATCAAGGTTGGTTGTTTCACCAACAAAGTAAAAAATAAATCGTCATTGATGATTTGTGTTTGCCGAACACGTCATGCAAAATGTAATAACTTAAAAACAATAGACATATATTGACACTCCCAAGGAATAGTTGCAGCTATATAAGTATGTTATGTATAACTGTAATGTATGTAATATACGTTTGGTTCAGTCTCTGTAGTTTTTTTTTAGTAGATTGTCTGTCAAGGATCACTGCATCACTGTAGAATATTTAGTGGGTGAGAAAAGTAGGCCTACCCATTGTAAGGTAGTAACTGACCACTGGGCTGGAGAGGATTTTACGATGTGTCAAACTTTTTCTTTCTTTGTCCCCTGCACACTCCACAACCAATTACATAGCAACACACCATCCAGCAATGAGTTAATTACCAGCCATTGAATCCTGCATCTCTCTCTCTCTCTCGCTCTCTAAATCCACTTTTACTCACACTTGAAAATGATGCAACATCATCTTCCTGTTACTGCTTGCAAAAGGACTCTGGCACGTTGTTTAGCTCGAGATAATGCGGCAGTCTATTGCCTTTGGGACGAGAAGAGCATTTACCCATTTCAAACTACTTCTGTTTTCTTCTTCTATAAAGAATCTGAGTAAGATTCTACTTCTACTTTAAAGGATAATACTAAATATTGGTCTTATTTTATAACAAATCTGGTCAATGCTCGGTGGCATTCAAAAGCAGACAAAAGCAAGCTCTCTAAATCCCTTTTTACTTTCACTTTGATAAAATGATGCAACATCATCTTCCTGTGACAGCTGCAAAAGGTGGAGGAGCCTTTTTTTCTTTGCAACTCTCTCTCTCTCTCTCTCTCTCTCTCTCTCTCTCTCTCTCTCTCTCTCTCTCTCTCTCTCTCTCTCTCTCTCTCTCTCTCTCTCTCTCTCTCTCTCTCTCTCTCTCTCTCTCTCTCTCTCTCTCTCTCTCTCTCTCTCTCTCTCTCTCTCTCTCTCTCTCTCTCTTCTAAAAAAAGTGAGCAGCTCTAAACCAAATGTCATTTTCAGATTCAAAATCGCCGCCCAACCATAGCACTTGACGGCTGAAAAAAGAAAAGAAAAAGAAGAAATTGTTTATGTGCTCACCATGCAACATCATCTTCCTGTGACAGCTGCAAAAGGTGGAGGAGCCGTTTTTTCTTTGCAACTTTATTGGCACAGGTAATTACAGCGCTCTCCTTGCATAGCCTAGGAGAGTGGGACAACAAACAACTGTGCCTATGGTTTATTATTACTCGTGTTGGTTTTGTATGTTTTTGACAAAAACGTGTCAAAATGTTTATTCTTTAATTTCAACCTTTTTTTCTCTCTCTCTCTCTCTCTCTCTCTCTCTCTCTCTCTCTCTCTCTCTCTCTCTCTCTCTCTCTCTCTCTCTCTCTCTCTCTCTCTCTTCCTATATGTTCAGTGGACTCCACTGATGGATTTTCTTTCCGGTTTTAGCCCAAATATTTTTTATTTTTTTATTTTTTATTTTTTTTTGTTGGTTTGATTTAACAGAAAGGAAAGACGTGGTACGTTCTTTTTTTCTTTTATGCTGTATCACATGTCCGAGTGATGAAATAAAAGTATTTTAAAAGTCAAAAGTCTCTCTCTCTCTCTCTCTCTCTCTCTCTCTCTCTCTCTCTCTCTCTCTCTCTCTCTCTCTCTCTCTCTCTCTCTCTCTCTCTCTCTCTCTCTCTCTCTCTCTCTCTCTCTCTCTCTCTCCTCTCTCTCTCTCTCTTCTAAAAAAAGTGAGCAGCTCTAAATCAAATGTCATTTTCAGATTCAAAATCGCCGCCCAACCGTAGCACTTGACGGCTGAAAAAAGAAAAGAAAAAGAAGACATTGTTTATGTGCTCACCAGACCCGAAATAAACCACATGGGCCGCTCCATTTGGGAAACCAATTTGGGGACGAAGGGAGAGGAGGGGGCCGGGACAGGCAAGCCAAAGAGAAGGAGGGGAGAAAATGAGGGAGGGAGAGGAGGGAGGGAGAGAAGCAGAGGGGAGGAGAGTGGGGGGGGGGGGGGGGGGGGGGTTAACTGTGTAGTAATAATCATAAATCAGCTCAGAAAACGCTGCCATGTCACATGCCGCGTTGGCCACTAATGACCCGGCCCATCTCTCAGCGGGTATTTTTATCCTCGCTCCCTGACACTTGACTTCTGGAAGAGTCCTCTCGTTTTACGCCGTCAGCACCTCGGCCCTGCCCGGAGCACAAGTTCCTCGCATATCTAAAAATACCGCCGAGCTAAATGGCATTTTCTCCCCGAAGCCCCCAGCCCCTGAGCCCCGACACACAGCCCCCTCCCCCCCCCCTTGGCATGGGCGACGGAGGACCTCTGGGTCTTGGCAGAGGGACCCTGGTAGTTGGGCCACTAAAACATCTTTGGGGCTAAGCCCCACATACACCCCTGTGCAGCCCCACCCCCTTCTTCCTCGAGGCTGGGGGTGTGGGGAGTTGAGGGGTGGGGGGGGGGGGATAGACAGCTGGGTGACAGAAAAAAAAAGAAGAAATATATATATATATATTAATAAATAAGCCACAAGTGCATTCACCTGTCAGTGTCTTCTAGCTCCCCTTTCCCTAGTGGGTTTATTTTCTGGTGTTTGGATGTTGCGTGTAAGGTCTCTGACCCTCGTAGGATACAGTCACTATTGGGGTAATATAGGCGTCGCCTCGGTTTCACCACAGCAGACCTCTCTGACAGCCAGCCTGACTGTGACATGGAATGGATAGGCAGTGGGGGGGCTGATAGCACACACACACACACACACACACACACACACACACACACACACACACACACACACACACACACACACACACACACACACACACACACACACACACACACACACACACACACACACACACAAATGCACACACACACACACACACACACACACACACACACACACACAC
>OLKM01000730.1:174742-179742 GCA_900291075.1 Melanogrammus aeglefinus
AAATCTATAAGGTGTAATTTGAGTGCGCTTATTTTTTTACTTCTTTATATTTGCAGTTAAAAAAAACGTTTATAGAGGATTATTTTAAAGTTCCTAAAATGTATGCACTTTGATTAATTATTTTGAGCAGGCAAGGAAAATATCCATGAAAATACAGCGTTATGGCCTATTAATACAAATAATTGTTAAAAAATGAATAGGCTAGAAAAGGCAACTACAGAAAGAAAATGATTTATATTTGGGAATATGCAATTAAACTTGGGATACACATCTTTACGTTCAGGTGAGGGAATGCAAAATTCTAACTATTATATAGTAGCCTTTTTGATATCTATAGGCATACCGAAAATAATAATGTGAAATAATATAGCCTAGGCTAATACCCCCAATTTAGGAATGATATATATTAAGGCCTATAGGAAAAAATGCCGTGCATTGTGGCGTAACGATAATTAAACTCCCGTTGTAGGCTAGACCAAACAAAAAATAGGAATGGTATTTGGTCCTGGAAAGACCATAAGTTTTAGTCGCAAAACGTCTAGATTCAGTAGCCGAACCGAAGAGCGCGTAGGTAATCGGTGCAACTTGGTTTGATGATAGACATCCTGCATGCGGTTTGTTTGACGTTTCCCGCTCCGGCTTTTATAGTGTGAAATTACCACAGTGCACGTAATTCTCTTTCTAACCCCCAGCTCTCCACCCCCCATCTCTACCAAGTCTGTCACATTTGTGTTGCTAATATGTCGCAGTCAATAGGCAGTCTGAGAAATACAATTCTCTCTTCTGGGACTGTGACGGAAATGGCACGCGTATTGATTCGCGGCCTAGTGTCAGTTAACCATTCCACGGGTTTAAGGGGCCATGACTATAGAGAATTACCGTGAAGGGAGATTGGGCCATTATCAGATACAACGAAGCCCTGGTAAAGTTGATTCATGTCCTCCACAGAGGTGTGAGAAGAGAGAGAGAGAGAGAGAGAGAGGAGAGAGAGAGAGAGAGAGAGAGAGAGAGAGAGAGAGAGAGAGAGAGAGAGAGAGAGAGAGAGAGAGAGAGAGAGAGAGAGAGAGAGAGAGAGAGAGAGAGAGAGAGAGAGAGAGAGAGAGAGAGAGAGAGAGAGAGAGAGAGAGAGAGAGAGAGAGAGAGAGAGAGAGGAGGGATAGCTAGAGAGGGAAAAGTAGAGAAAGAGATAGGGGGGAGAGGGAGAGAGATGGGGGAGGAGATGCGGGGTTAGGCGGTGGTGAGCCGATAGAGCTTTGGTACAAATCAATTCGCCAGAGAGACGCATTATTGTCTTGGGTTTCAGGCGAGGAGGAACTGAACGCTATGAAAAATTAAAAGGATGCCAGTAAGTTTAAAAGGTGGGGGAGAGGGGGGGGGGGGGGGGGGAGGCCACATGGGCATATGTCCTAGCATGCCGCCAGAGCATGAAGGACGCGGTTGTGTAAAAATGTCTATCTGTCTGTCGGAAACACAAACGTAGCATTTTGAAACAGACTTACACAGTGCACAAAAACACACACACACGCAGTCGCACACTAATGAATATGCTTGCAAGTGGAAGGTCGTTCATCTGGAGAAATAATTGGTAAGATAAGATATTTGGAATTTGATTTCATGACACATCGATGATCACTGCGGTTATGGCCCCATGTTCATGCAATGATCCAAATTGATTTTAATGGTATGTGTGCATGCCTCTGTGTGAGTTTATTTTGTCCCGTCCAATGTGTCTCCATGGCGTCGTCAGATGTCAGGAGGACGATTCATAGAAAAGCGCGAACGATACCGAAGAGACCAGCCTTTCTCCTCTTTCTTCATCATTTCTTCGTCCCTCATTCAATCCCCAAAGTGTCTGCAACAATGGCCCCAAAAAAAGAAAACCCTGGCCTTCGTTGTCGTTCCTTCTCCCTCAACATCAACATCTCTGCTGACCCCTGACCTCTCGGGTCTCCATTTTCCGGCGTTGATAGGGTCATTTAATGTGGCTGTGCTCCCGTTATGGGGCTCTGTGTCCGTGCAGACCAGACCGCCCGCCAGCCAGCCAGCCAGCTATCCAGCGGGCAGCTAGATAACTTACACCTCTCCCCTTTCATTGTTGATATTCGCTCCTGAGATTATCTGTGCACCTCGGCCCTCGGTCCCAACATGACCGGGGCTGAGGTTATCCCCTCCCCTCACCTCCCCTCCCCTCCCTCCCTTTCTCCCCCCCCCCCTCCCTCCCCTCCCCTCCTCAAGTCTTTCTGACCGTTACAAAGGGAAGAAAAACTCCAGAAACACTCTGAGAGACCGTCCAATGTCCACCCAACGATGGTTTGGCTTGAAGTCAGAAGTTCTCCTTTACGAGTTTCTTACTCCTTTATATTCCTTGTATGCTGATTCCTCGCTGTTATCTTACCGGTCTACAATACAAAGAGATCCTGACTCTGATTCTGAAACGGTAGACCACCACCATTTCGGTCCGGGCGTTCACCTTCGCAACACCTCTCAAAGTAGTACATCGCATACATTTGAGTAAAACTAAACCCGACCGCACGGTGGTGACTCTGCGACTGACCCGAGCTAAGGCACCGTACAGCGGGGAAATTCCCAGATGAGTGCATCAACAAAGGAGCCGTGTACACTCGGGGTGTCAGTGTTAACGTGTGTCGTGTATGCGTCTCCACTCCATGCAGGTGTTTGAGTGGCGTACCGCACCGACAGCTATGGAGGCCTCCCAGGACCTCAGCGAGCACACGGTGAGTGGAGGCACCCTGGGGTGGTGGTGGATGTTGTGTGTGGGTGTGGTTGTTGTGACCACCCATGTATGGGGCAGAAGGGCACATCAGAAATGTGTGTGTGTGTGTGTGTGTGTGTGTGTGTGTGTGTGTGTGTGTGTGTGTGTGTGTGTGTGTGTGTGTGTGTGTGTGTGTGTGTGTGTGTGTGTGTGTGTGTGTGTGTGTGTGTGTGTGTGTGTTTAACGCAGCAGATGTTGCTCAGAAAATGAGTATAGCGTGACCATATGGCAACAGTGTGACACAGGGTGAATGAGACTTCATTAGAGAGATGCACTGTGTGTGTGTGTGTGTGTGTGTGTGTGTGTGTGTGTGTGTGTGTGTGTGTGTGTGTGTGTGTGTGTGTGTGTGTGTGTGTGTGTGTGTGTGTGTGTGTGTGTGTGTGTGTGCCGTAGGTGTGTATGTGCGCTTATGATGGAGGATGAACTGGGTTTACTATTAATGTTCAGCCTATGGAATACCGAAATATGGCATCCTACAAGACACAATTATGTACGCTAAACCACACACACACACACACACACACACACACACACACACACACACACACACACACACACACACACACACACACACACACACACACACACACACACACACACACACACACACACACACACACACACACACACACACACACACAGGCCCTGAAGGTCTTCCTGTGTTCCAGCAGATATCTCAACGTCATGTCGCTACAGTGTCCTAGTTCCACTTGTTTAAAGATCACGCTGTATTGTTGGGAAAATGATTTTGGCGGCGAGGGAGGTCCACTCGCATTTCAAAGTCGTTAGTCAGCCACCAGAACAGGTGTAATTTCATCTCCTTCTCCTCCTCCTCCTCCCCCTTCTCCTCCACGGCCTCCATCAAGCCTCTCTCTCTCTCCCCCCTCTCTCTCTCTCTCTCTCTCTCTCTCCCTCTCTCTCTCTCTTCTCTCTCTCTCTCTCTCTCTCTCTCTCTTTCTCTCTCTCTCTCTCTCTCTCTCCTCTCTCTCTCTCTCTCTCTCTCTCTCTCTCTCTCTCCTCTCTCTCTCTCTCTCTCTCTCTCTCTCTCTCTCTCTCTCTCTCTCTCTCTCTCTCTCTCTCCCTCTCTCTCCATCATCATATGCTCACTCTCCCCATCTCCATGGCTTCTCTCGTCTCTGACCTGCCAACCTCAATAGTAACAATAGAGGGAGGCAGCACGGGACACATGACATATATTGTCCCCTCCGCACACATACATACACGCACACACGCACATGCACACACACATACACACACACACGCACACAAGACACACGCACATGCACACAGGCAAGCAAGCACGTGCGCACACACACACTCAAACACACTCACACACACACACACACACACACACACACACACACACTCACACACACTCACACACACACACACACACACACACACACAGTTACTTTTCTGTCTTTTTTTTTCTGCCAGACTCGCCCCGGTTTAGGTTACCTTTAAGTCTAATGAAGCACTGTCACTGTTACACTCGCGCATGCTAATTCAGGCAAACACGCACACACAAGAACAAAAAACAGAAGGGAACGAGGGAGGGACAGAAGGACAAAATGAACGATCTTAATATCGTTGGAATAAACATCAAGCAAGAAAGAAAAAAATCGAACAGATAAAAAAGGAAATAAATAAATAAAAGCGGACGGAAAGAAAGTAAGGACGAAACAACGGGAGGAAGGAAAGGAGGGGAAAACGAGTGGTGGAGACATTTATCTTCCCCCGCCTTCATCTCAATATTAAATATTGATGCGCGCACCCCACATTTACCTCACTTGCTTTAAATAGTCAGGATATCATCTATTATGTGAACATGAGCTGTGGCTTGTAGACATTGATTAATTGTTAGGTGGGTTGGAGGTCTAGGTAAGGAGAAAGATTTGAATCAAACCATTCCAACCATACAGAAGGTAGTTCTCTGATACTGATACTACTGTAACGGCATTTTACCCCACGCTTTGTCCAGTATTATTCATCCATTTAGTTAGCGTTATGCCAATGGTATGTATTCATTATGTTATTGATCGTATTTGTGACGTTCACTGCAGCACTCTGATGGAAACATGCCACGGGTTTATCCAAATAAGACATCTGTAAGTTTAAATATTAAATATCATTGAAAAATGTTCCCAAAGGTTTGACCATCTTTAAAAAAATTCTTTAATTACATTTTCTTAGATTTTGTAATTGAAATTAATATTTAATCTTCTCG
>OLKM01000730.1:218610-233720 GCA_900291075.1 Melanogrammus aeglefinus
TTGTGATACGTTTTGTGTAATGCATATTGTAGTCAAGCCCAGAACAATAGAAAACATTCAAACAAAGAGTTTGTATGAATCCCACTAGTCCTTTTAATATCCCATTGACCTCCGAGTTCCCCCATCGCCTCTCACCATCCAATATGTGGGATTTGTATTTTTATGATATTATTATGATATATGACACATGATATATATAGTGTTGCATACAAGTGACGGTTTTAATAACTGTGACCAAACGCCAGCCAACTCTCATTCATCTCCAGTGATTGTATTTCCTTTGATCGCTCTGGAAAACACGATCCTTATCCTGACCGACACCGCCCGCTGAGAACCCATTGCCGCAAATGTTTTCTGACTTTTAGTGCGGAGGGTGGGTGGGAGTTAAGGAGAGGGGGGGGGGACGAACATCCATCAGGGACAGACGGCTGCGGCTCACTCAAAGGAAGTCAAGTTTGGGCCCTGCGTGGGTGGAGGCAGAGAAGGAAAGATGGTTTGTGAATTTACAAGAGGGAGAAAGAGAGAGCTAGGCGTGTGTGTGTGTGTGTGTGTGTGTGTGTGTGTGTGTGTGTGTGTGTGTGTGTGTGTGTGTGTGTGTGTGTGTGTGTGTGTGTGTGTGTGTGTGTGTGTGTGTGTGTGTGTGTGTGTGTGTGTGTATGTATGTGTGCGTGTGCATGTGTATGTGTCTGTGTGTGTGTGTGTGTGTGCAAGCATGTGTATGTGTGTCTCGCATGCGTGTGTTCATAGCGATTGATGTAGTGACAGGTTAACAGCGCTGAGTCAGAAAGTGGGTCTGTAAAATACAGTAACACAAGGCTTTAATTGTCAAATATAGAGAGAAATAAAATCCAGAACGCCCGATGATAAAACATCAGAGCATCTGAGAGGGGAACGGCTGTAAAACACGAGTTCAGTAATAGGACCTCGCGACAAAAGTCAGCTCCTTTCTTCAGGTCTTTTATTGCTCCGAGCGAGACTGCAGACAGAAGAGAGGGAGTGAAAGAGAGAAAGATATATCAACACCCAGATGCATCTATTTGCTGCTTAGTCGTTTAGGAGATGCTTTTATCCACAGAGACTGAAGGCTTGGTTATGGTTCCACATCGACGCAACGCAAGGGGGTTTACGGACCCATTACATCCTAGCTGACCCTCATTGCGTCCACCGCAAGGGCTTGACGGGCGTCTCGCAAAAAGTGTAACCTTGGGTCAAGGCATGGGCTGTGATTGGTCCACTGACGCAAACCCGACGTAAATCCGACGCAGAGAACAAATCAGGTTCACGACTCCGTCGAAGCGACTGCGTGACCATTGCGTTGTGTCAACGTGGAACCATAACTGAGCCATTCCAGTGCGTTCAGACATGTCCTACAACGAGGTACCTACTGGCTGGGATCACACATGTAACCAGTGGCCCTCCAAGCGGAGGGTCACTGAAGTCCGTGACCCTACGGACTTCAGAGGGGGTTTCATTCCGTCTGGGCACGGCACCTTCTCAACGAGCAGGTGCGCCTGCAGCCAGAGGGGGCGTCAAAACAGCAATTCCTCACACAATGTTATGTACTTCATTGAAAACCAAATATGGCGCCCCGGGCGGCTGCCTGGTTCGCCCGTGCCTAAAACCGCCGCTGCATGTCACCACTACATTATCATGTCCCTCCCCATAGTGATATAGTGTCTCTAATTCTACGTACTGTATGTGTTTCCCCACAGGATTACCCCTCATACACATTTGGCCAAAACCAGTACGCCCAGTATTACCCAGCATCCACGTACGGGACCTACATGACCTCTAACAGTGTGGACGGCTCGGGGACCACAGCAGCCTATCAGCTGCAAGATCCCGTCCCCGCCATGACGGGACAGGCTGCTGAGCTTCACCCAGGTGCGTGGAACACCTTGGGGCTACTTAGTCAGCCGTTTCCTTTGTTCAGCCTTCCTCGTCGGTCCACGGATGGACTTCCTGACAAGACGAGACAGTTTCCTGCTTCCTGATTTCTGGCTGATGTGTATGCCCGCATGCAGAGTGGTTTGGGTAATTGATGCATCGCCGTGACAACCTGTGATGAGTCAACGTTGGTTCAAGGACGACAAAAATGGACAGATTGCGAGTGTAGGATTGCTTGCTGGTAGAGTATTGATGGTGCTCGTCTAAAGGCCTGCGTGGACGGAGATAGGGGATGAGAAAGTGAGCTGGGTTAGTCGAGAGCATTGAAGTTAGCGGCAAAGATGTTTTAAGAGGAAACCGTGAGGAAATTTTGTAAAAATGTAGATCAGAATTTTCTAACCTTTTCTATCATTTTAATAAGGCTACAAATAAAATCGTATAATATTTTTATATAATTAACAAACCTATGGCAGGGTTTGACTTATCGGTGATTATTATCGACAACTTACACCGGGGGTGGCCTTGAGACCTTAAACCTGGAATCACTTTAAGATTTAATTTTAGATTTTTGATGCTGGAAAAATGTTCCCCGGAGCAGGAGATAAATATTCCGATAAAAAAGCATACCAAAATAACGTCAATGAAATGGCAAAAAGTATAATTCCAGAACTGTAATGAAAACCATACTTTACTGTCAGGACTCGAGACAGTAATCAGATAATACTAATGATAATAAGCTCACTCACAAAGACGTCCAACACGGTAAAATAAACCGGCAATTTGATTCATTAGGTACGAGATTTTATCATTAATTAGCTGATATAAACAGATGTTTTAGAGAAGAAAAAGGTGAAGGATAAAAATAACACGAAAAAACAGAAATAAAACACCAGGACACACCACACACACACACACATGTGCAGTAGAGCGCGTGTCACCAGTGACCTGTGCACATGTGTATCCGTTTCCTCATCTCTTTCTCACACTTCTTTGGTTTGTCTTGGCCTGGATTCAGGTGGCCTGATAAAGGCAGTCCATCCGTCTTTCTGTCACCATTGCTTTTCCTCTCTCTCTCTCTCTCTCTCTCTCTCTCTCTCTCTCTCTCTCTCTCTCTCTCTCTCTCTCTCTCTCTCTCTCTCTCTCTCTCTCTCTCTCTCTCTCTCTCTCGTCTCTCGTCTCTCTGTCTCTCTTGTCTGTCTCTCTGTCTCTCTCTCTCTCTCTCTCTCTCTCTCTCTCTTCTCTCTCTCTCTCTCTCTCTCTCTCTCTCTCTCTCTCTCTCTCTCTCTCTCTGTCATTCTCTCCCTCTCTCCCCCTCTCTCTCTCTCATGCTCACCTCCTATTTCTTGCTCATGTGTTTCTCGATGTCGTTCGCGCCGCCGCCGCCCGCCACCCTCTGCCCCCCCCCCCCCCCCCTCATGGCCCTTCGCTCTTCTTCCCCTGAT
This sequence comes from Melanogrammus aeglefinus, assembly GCA_900291075.1. Taxonomy (NCBI): domain Eukaryota; kingdom Metazoa; phylum Chordata; class Actinopteri; order Gadiformes; family Gadidae; genus Melanogrammus; species Melanogrammus aeglefinus. The sequence continues at coordinate 221,940 of OLKM01000730.1, forward strand.
TGAGACATAACAATATGGGAGTTGAAGTTTGGGGTCTGGTTCTACTTACCGCTCAGCAGTGGAAGCATATGGCACGTCTGTGTGTGTGTGTGTGTGTGTCTGTGTCTGTGTGTGTGTGTGTGTGTGTGTGTGTGTGTGTGTGTGTGTGTGTGTGTGTGTGTGTGTGTGTGTGTGTGTGTGTCTGTGTGTGTGTGTGTGTTTGAGAGTGTGTGCGTGAGTGTGAGTAACTGTGCACGTGTGTGTGTGGCTGTGCATGGCTGCATGCGAGTCTGCATGTGTGTAGGAAGCCGTACATATGTCTTCATCGAAGAGCGAGAGAGAGAGAGAGAGCGGGAGAGAGAGGGGGAGAGAGAGAGGAGAGAGAGAGAGGGAGAGAGGGAGAGAGGAGAGAGGGAGAGAGAGGGAGAGAGCCAACATGGCTTTTTGTATGTTTTCTCACGTACGTCTCCTTCTCTTCCTGATTGACAGTTAAACTACAGCAGTGCCTCAGCCCTTAACAACCTCCGTCGTATTATTATTATTATTACTATAATCACCGCTTTTTCCACTTTTTGTTTTTCAAAATTTATTTAGCAATCCCAGGTCTTCCTCAGCCCATAAATCCTCCTATGAGCGCTCTCCGGCGAAGCGCAGTTGAAGCCCAGCTGTAGTGCAATGGGCCCTTTCGGTTGAGGGCCTGTTTTCCTGTCCTTCCTGTATAAGTTAATCCGTCATGCCTATTACGTTGACTTATTCCCCCCTGCTGACACAATGACCTTTAACCCCCGGCCTGAATTATGGCTCCTGCTTCTTCAGCAACAAGCCCACAGAGGTGAGCGCAACTCTGGCAAATCGGGGGGAACAAACGCCGGCCACTACCGAGACACGGAGGGAAGGAACTCAGAATAGCATATGATTGTGAGCGTTTAGTTCAGGGTATTGAAGTTAAAGGCCTTCCTTGTTTTGCGTGTATCCGTGTGTTTTTGTGTATGTTGGCGTGACTATGTGTCTGTGTGTGTGTGTGTGTGTATTTGTGTGTGTCTATGTGTGTGTGTGCGGGCATCGGAAAGTGAGCGTGTGGCTCTGTGTATGGATGCTACGTGTGTGTGTGTGTGTGTGTGCGTGTCTGTGTACGCGTCCTACGCGCGCGTATGCGTGCCACATGTGCCCGTCTGTGTACGCGTTCTACGCACGCACGTGTGCGTGCGTAGAACGCGGACACAGACGAGCACATGTGGCACGCATACGCGTCCTACGTGCGCGTATGCGTGCCACATGTGCTCGTCTGTGTACGCGTTCTACATGTGCACGGCGTGTGCGCGCGTGCGTGCTACGCGCCTGCGTGCTACGCGCCTGCGTGCTCGTCCGTGTATGCGTGCTCCATGCGGGGGGGGTGTCCTGACCGGTGGTCATGTGCTCGCCTCCTCAGGGGAATTCGAGCCGGTGCAGAGCCCCTCCACCCCCATCAAGGAGCTGGACGAGCGCGCCTGCCGTAGCGGGAGCTCCAAGTCCCGGGGCCGCGGTGCAAGAACAACCCCTCCCCCCCACCCGACAGCGACCTGGAGGTGAGCGCCAACGCCCCCCCGCCCGCCTCCACTCCATCCCCCTCCCTGTCGACAGCTTGATGTGGATTTATAGAAAAGACACACGACAGATGGTCATCCGCACACGAGGGCCGTTGCGCTGGGAGACACGCACACACGCACACACACACACGCACACCCACACACATGCACCAGGGTGTCCGGGCATCCTTAAAAAGTCTTAAATTCATGTTTCTAAATTTAAGGCCTTAAAAAGTCTTAAATTCTTTACAAATGTCATATGCTGGTCTTAAATACTGTAACTCAAGGTCTTAAATTTGTCGGGGCAGGACTATATATTTTTTAATTTTTCTCAAGTGACTTTTCAGGAAGGACATGTAGAGAGGCTTCTTTCTTGCTAGCTGCATATATAAACGATTACCTGTGTGCTTGCTAGCTAGTCTGTGACAATGGGTAGGTGAAAATTCAAGGACAGTTGGCTGGAAGACGTACGTTTCCGAAGTTGGCTCGCGTCTGTTGCCAACCCCCACCATCGCAAGTTTTAGGTCTTAAATTTCATTCAAGGTGGTACTAAAAAGGTCTTAAAAAGTCTTAAATTTGACTTGCTGAAACCTGCAGATACCCTGCAGCACACACACATACACACACACACAACACTACACACACATACACATACACACACACACACACACACACACACACACACACACACACACACACACACACACACACACACACACACACACACACACGCGCGCGCGCGCCGGCGTGCTCCATCCTGACCCTCGACCCTTAGTTCTTAACAGTGTTAGGGTTTTATTGGCTGATTCAGAGTTTCTAAACTGTACCTTTTTTTTTTGTGCGTGCGTGTGTCCATATTTGCGTTCCTTCCAGCGGGTGTTTGTGTGGGACCTGGACGAGACCATCATCGTCTTCCACTCCCTTCTCACGGGGTCCTACGCACAGAAATACGGCAAGGTGAGGCTCAACCCAGTGCATGCCGCTCCCCTTCTCTGAGAGCACGGCCACCCTCGTGACCCCTGACCCCCCCCCCCCCCACTGTCCCATGGCGTACCCCGCCGCACCACAGCGACACGCCACCGGACTCGTCCGGCGCATAACTCACTTTCATCGAGTGATAAAAAACCGCTTTCAATTTGGATTAAATATCTCTCTGAAGAACCCCTCTTATCCACTCGGATGACAGCAGTGTTTGATTTATGTTTCCCAGCATGCAGTGTGTCAGGTTGACCTGCAGTCCTGTTGTCTGCCGTCCTACACCTCTGTTGCGGGAGCTCCTCTTAACACAGCGCCTTAATCGGGCGTAGTAAAGGTGGTGTTCCAGAGAGAGAGCGTAGGTAGCCGTGCCCTGCCAGAGGGTTCGTCACACTGCAGACCACTAATCCGCTGTCAGTCAGTCACACGCTCGGCGGTAAAGCCAAGGTGGGCGTGGCCCAGCACCATTCAGACCGCGAGAACTTGAATGACCCCCGGGAGCAGCTCAAGCGTTTTACAGCCGGGTCTGTGGGAACCCGCTCCACTTCCTACTGGTTCCTCCCCAGTGGCACAATCTAGGGCCTGGACCTGGGCTCTAAATGGGTAAAAAGTAAACCCTAGTGGGCTATAAAAGGCTGCGTGTGTATGTGTGTGTTTGTGTGTGTGATTGTATGTGCGTGTGTTTGTGTGTGCGTGTGTGTGTGTGAGGGTTAGTGTGAGTGCGTGTGTGTGTGTGTTTGTGCGTGTGTGTGTGTGTGTGTGTGTGTGTGTGTGTGTGTGTGTGTGTGTGTGTGTGTGTGTGTGTGTGTGTGTGTGTGTGTGTGTGTGTGTGTGTGTGTGTGTGTGTGTGTGTGTGTGTGTGTGTGTGTGTGTGTGTGTGTGTGTGAGCTGCAAAGAGACACACACTGCACATAGATGCAGTCCCCTGCTGTATAATAAACATTGTGTGTGTTTTTTTGGCCTCATCTAGAGGAGATCTGGAGGACAATAGTATAATATATCTACCATACCGGTAACAGACACAGTTGCAAATGTCCCTGTGAATTCAGAGAGCGAATGAAAAAAGTGTGCTCAACAGCTTATTCTGCCTGCCTACCAAGCGTGCTTGCACAGCCACTGGAAAAGTTGTGATATGAGTTGCAGGGATGAAGCGACCCCAGGGTATAGTGACATTTTTGTATAAAATGTCACTGTATTTTTTATGAAATAATAATTTCATGTATATATTAAACTATCTTAATGATTATTGTTATTAATATTATTATTACCATTATTATTATTATCACTATTAATTTGTAATATTGCTATTATTATTATTATTATGACTATTGCTATTATTTTTTATGCTATTATTATTATGATATAATAATATTTTTCCAATATTGTAAATAATTAAAGAGGGTTCAAATTATTATAAAATTCCCTTTCTATTATATTATATCATACTATAGGTATTATCACTCAAATATTTGTTGACACTGTTGCCGTGGTAACCATGAAGACCCCTATACTAGTGGAGATATCTGCGCCGTTCACTCAGATGGCCAGACATAAGGATTACTCTTGGTCTGCCGTCTTTTCCTGCACACTCAGACACACTCTCATTGTAATCCCTCATCGTGGTAATCATTGTAATATTCCCATTGGGCCAGACGGTTAAGTATTCCTTTATTAATTCCAGAAAGAGAGCGGCAGATGCGAACAATGGACTTCGAAGTAACATGCACGCTTGACCAAATTCATACATTTCTTTTAAAACGCTTTGATGGATGGAAATCACTTGGGGAAAAATGTTTCCCTTCAGAGCCAGCTCGGTCTCGGTCTGGAGTCCTGAGCGCAAAACCATATTTCTAGTGGTCAAAAAAAGCACAGAAGAAATGAACGTGTTTTTGGTAAACACCCACCTTAAACTCTCCTCTGATTGGCCGGCAGCCAAAATCATCATTCACCTGGCAGACCCACCGAAGGGCCTGTGCGTTGGAATGGAGCCGTGCTGGAAGAGAAGGGAACGAACCCGAGAGTGTTTGTGCTTCTTTTATATATTGACAAAGCTTAGTTGTTTTCAGTGGTACCGGCTGTTTTGTTTCACAAACAAATCCCTTTCCAACACTTTGGTGCGAATCCTTCACTTGGACTTCCCCTAACAATCAGCGCTCCCCTCAAACTTTCTTCCACTGGAATTAAAACAATCTTGCACTTTCCCTCCCCCCCTCCCTCTCCCTGCCTCTCTCTCTCCTACTCTCTCCCTCCCACTCTCCCCTATCAAGTTTTTCTTTGTCTCCCCCTCTCTCTCTTTCTCCCACTTATCATCTGCTCAATGTCTTTCTCTCCAAATCTCTCCCAATTCCCCCCCGTCCTCCCTCTCTCTCTCTCTCTCTCCCTCCCTCCCTCTCTCTCTCTCTCTCTCTCTCTCTCTCTCTCTCTCTCTCTCTCTCTCTCTCTCTCTCTCTCTCTCTCTCTCTCTCTCTCTCTCTCTCTCTCTCTCTCTCCTCTCTCTCTCTCTCTCTCTCCTCTCTCTCTCTCTCTCTCTCTCTCGAACTTTCTCCAACTCTCTCTCTCCCAATACCTCTCCCTCCCTCCCTCCCTCCCTCCCTCCCTCCCAACCACTCATTTTCAAACTCTCTCTCTCTTCCCTCCCCCCCCCCTCTCTCTCTCTCTCTCTCCTCATTATCTGTCCATGTCTCTCTCCCCCGGTGGGGGGTCCGTGCGTTAGGGTCTTTCTATTCTGGTGGCCTGACAGTGTCAGCACATGGTGTGGCAGGCTGTCGGCTCCCACTGACCTATCACACATGATGGTTTTTGCAGCTGAGCCCCGGCTGGCAGTACCTTGCGCCCTGTCCGCCTGCCCACAGCTGTGCGCGGACATTACGTGACGCACACACACACACACACACACACACACACACACACACACACACACACACACACACACACACACACACACACGCACACACACACACACACACCACACACACACACACGCACTTGCATACACGTCCCTCACATATGCATGCTTGTGCACATTTTACATGACGCACGCGAATGCAAACACACGCAAGGTATGTGCACACACCCCACACGCGCACACACACACGTCCACAAAGGCGTGTGCACACACACATACGCAAACATGCCCGAGCACACACACATACCCGTACACACGCACACACTCGCAATAGCATGGGAACACACAGAAACACATACGGTTGCACACACACACACACACACACACACAGTACCACACACACACACACACACACACACACACACACACACACACACACACAGCCGGCATTTTTCTATGGGTGGGGGTGGGGGGGGAGCTTCCTTCAGCTTACCATGCTGGGTACTCCCAAACCACATAGATGCAATTCACATAAGCGGAGCGTAGCCCCGTCTTAACACCCCCACAAAGCCCCCCGGCCCGTCCCCCACCCTAACCCCCAGGAAGGGGAATGTTGATGGGACAGAGCAAGTGCAACCTGTCTGTCAGCAGAGCCCAGGGCTACAGGGACCTCCAGCACCGCGCTCCACCAGGACAGAAGGGGGCCGTTGGCAGGGGCGCTTGCTGGCTGGCTGGATGGCTGGCTGGCTGGCTGGCTGGCTGGCTGGCTGGCTGGCTGGCTGGCTGGCTGGCTGGATGGCTGGCTGGCTGGCTGGCTGGCTGGCTGGCATGGCTGGCTGGCTGGATGGATGGCTGGCGGGTGGGTGGATGGGCGGGTGGATGGTTGGATGGGTGGGTGGGTGGGTGGATGGTTGGATGGGTGAGTGGGTGGGTGGGGCGAATGGGTGAAGGCAGGCCGCAGCATGAGTCGACGGGCTAGACGTGGAGGGTGCTTACGGAACAGGATTCATGTGGGAATTGAAGGGGAAAGTGGGAGGAAGAGATTGTGGAGCCCTGAAGGAGATACGGAGTGATGGAGGGATTGTGACATATAACGCCCTAACATGACGGACGTGTTAAGCTGCCACCGTGATAATGACAGGAACGGATGTTTGTTTGTTTATAACTATGACCTGAAAACATTGATGATGATGATGATGATGATGATCTCTTCCTCCTCTGGTAGGACCCACCGATGGCCGTAACGCTCGGTCTCAGGATGGAGGAGATGATCTTCAACTTGGCAGACACACACTTATTTTTCAACGATCTCGAGGTAAAACGAGGCAGACTTTGCCAACACTTCCCCCTGGTGGTCAAACGCAAAAATACACTCATATTAGACGTACTGTATGGTAACTGGGGTGCATTAGGAGGCTACATGCAAGGCTTAATATGGAGTGTGTGTCCGTCTGTGTGTGTGTACAGGAGTGTGATCAGGTACATATTGATGATGTATCATCAGACGACAATGGCCAGGATTTGAGGTGAGTTCGAGCCTCTTGTTTCATCATGAATAACCTATTTGAATTGGCCTAGCACATTTACATTTGTTAAATTGTAAGCAGTGATTTTTTTTATTTATTTCATCCCTTGGTTAAATATAAATAAATGATGTATGTATGCAGTAAATCATAACCTATATTTTTACTTCATAGTCATAAACATTCAGCGTTAACAATTAGCAATTTTACCCCGTAACTGTTCATAGCATAAACTAAATAACCAATAATTGATCAGCAATGTGTTGAATATGTTGTTGTTGTTTTTGTGTTCTAACGGAGCAGATGTTTCAAATAAAACATATCATTATTATTATTATTGACAGTACTTACAGTTTTGCAACTGATGGCTTCCATGCAGCTGCGACCAGCGCCAACCTGTGCCTTGCTACTGGGGTCCGCGGCGGGGTGGACTGGATGAGGAAGCTGGCCTTCCGCTACCGACGGGTCAAAGAGTTGTATAGCACGTACAAAAACAATGTAGGGGGTAAGCCAATCGGATGAGACGGGGGGCAGGGCCTTTTCCTGGACCGTAGAGCTGATGGGAGTATGATGGAAGTATGCCGTTGAATCGGAGAGGGGGGGGTGGCGACGCATCGGAAAGGGAGTGTTATATCCTTTTTAGTTTGTATTTTTGCGTTTTTTTATGAAAAATTAAATTACCTTAAAAATGTTGAAACGTGGGCCTGTCTTAAGGACATGTTATTTTTTAGAAAGGAGCTTCAGAATGCGTCATGGTCGGAGCGTAGACCATAGAGCGTAGGGTGGCAGTGACGCTGTGGCCCGTCAGGGCGTGATCCGTGCTCCGCGGGCTCCCCGGGCTGACCGGGTTGTGGTGGTTGTGGTTCCAGGGCTGCTGGGCCCGGCTAAGAGAGACGCCTGGCTGCAGCTCAGAGCCGAGGTGGAGGCTCTGACCGACTCCTGGCTCACCCACGCACTCAAGTCCTTGTCCATCATCAGCTCCAGGTCCCCACCCCGCTACCCACACACACACACACACACACACACACACACACACACTCCATACTCTGTATGTCTGACCCTCCAACCCGTATATTACAGTACAAATAAAAGTAGCAATAGAAAAGCATGCATTGACCAGACTTTCTGTTTGTCTTGTGTGCGTGTGCGTGTGCGTGTGTCGTCACTACAGGAGTAATTGTGTGAATGTGTTGGTGACAACCACCCAACTCATACCGGCGTTGGCTAAGGTTCTCCTGTACAGCCTGGGCTCAGCTTTCCCCATCGAGAACATTTACAGCGCAACCAAAATAGGTATGTTTCAACACACACACGCGCTCACGCACACACACACAACACACACAGAAACTCTCACACACATACACAAAGAAACACACACACACACTCACTCACTGACTCATTCACTCACTCACACACAGACGCACACACACACACACACACAAACACACATTCATACACACAGAAGCTCACACACACAGAAACCCCCACACGCATGCGCCAAACACATTTATTACCACGAGGCAGCTGCACCAAGTGTTTCTCAGAGGTTACCTAACACTGTCAATTCTGCATCATAGTAAATCATGTAATTAAACAAAGAGCTGCTTTAAGTTCACACTGGAATATGAAATGTGTCTATTTTAGGGCAATTTTTACGTCCAACACACACATATACACTTACGCACTTATTATGTGTTCCTAACCCTTTAAACTCGCACACAAACACACATTGACACACACAAAGACATCCATTACAGCTGTTAGGGACGGCTAATGCGTATATTAGGAGCTAATAGATGATATTACATCCCAAGCTATTTTATTTGGTTCCTAGATAAGACGGGATAAGACTTGTACCGGGCCTAGCTTGAATAGCTTTTGCAACATAACTTGTGTAATACTTAACTGGTCCTCCAAAGTGAAATCTTGCAGAAACTTGTAAATTATCAGTAACCTTCTGAGGGCAGCAGTTCTTGTCAATGAAAGGGAAATGTTTCTTTTAGGGGATCTGGATTTTTTGTATGTTTTTTTTTGAAAAGGAGAATGTGATGTGTTGTGCCTTATAAAAGTGTTTGAAATAGGTGTCCACATCGTATTACTCTTCCAACAGCTGAAACAAAATCCATAACTCGGGCCAAACATCCCAGCCCTGATTAAAACTCATCCATCAACCATCCGATCGGTTTAGGGTTCAGGACTCATGGAGCATGCGGTGTCAGACGCTGACAAACCCGTGCGATGCCTCAAATTCCCATTTTGATATTTCCAAATGTATCATCTGTTCATCTCCATCACTGCGTCAAAGGACACTTGTTGAAGCCATGTGTTTGTCTCCAGGAAAAGAGAGCTGTTTTGAGCGTATAGTGTCCCGCTTTGGAACTAACATTACATATGTCGTGGTTGGCGACGGGAGAGATGAAGAGCATGCGGCCAGCCAGGTAAACACAACCTCCCTCTCTCCGGACGTCCCTTCTGACCATCTGCCCCTCCTCCCTTCCTCCCCCCCCCCCCCCTTGTTTATTTTGTTTTTCGCAGGAAAAGAGAGTTGCTTTGAGCGCATAATGCAAAGGTTTGGCAGGAAAGTAGTGTATGTTGTTATTGGGGATGGTGTGGAAGAGGAACAGGCAGCCAAAAAGGTAATGGACCCGCCATCTCCCCGTGAACCCGCCCTCTTCCACGCTGCGTGCGCTCTGATTGGACCAAGTCATGCCTTTCTTTGCTGTGGTGGATTTGAGCTGGGGACTTCTGATTTCTGTTCTACTCCTTGGTTTGGTTTTTTTTTGTTTGTGTTGTTGTTGCTTGGTGCTCTACTTTTCTTTATCAAAATAAAAGTAGACTTCTTTACCAGAATACTGTAGTGCATTCTAGAGATTGCGAGGCTTTATCAATGTTGTACGTTTTCGTCGATCTGGGATATCCAAAGCATTATCAACTACACCACATGCATCCCGTGCCTTTAATGGGGAATAAATGGAAAATATGATTCATATGTGTTGCCTTCCATGAAACCACATTCATAATATCGACATTTGACCAGGTGGACAAAGTGTACACAGTGGAAAAAGCTTTAGAACAATCTCTTTAATATATCCTAAATTCTGGATTGATAAACGTCCCCCGTGGTTTCCCTTCCATTTGACTGACAGTAATGCAGGAAAGTTGGGGCTCTTGTGTTGGGGATTCTCTTGGTTTGTTCTGTCGTGGTGGTAGGCTACTGTCCTCTGTGGTGGGGGAGACAAACGGGCGAGGATTCACTGCGGCTAAGCAATCAACATATTTTGAAGCGTTGACTTAGAAAGGAGGTATTAAGCACACGTTCTTCCTTGGTTTGGGCATAGTTCTGGGCGCAAGGAATCGTGGACTGCATGGATTTGGTTTGCAGTGCTTTTGCAATGCAAGCGGCACCGAACCAGTAGTGTAGCTTGCATGAGTTTTGGGGTGGTGGTGTGTGTCAGTGCGATAAAATAATGCATACGAATGTCTTCACGTTGGTTTGTGTCCATCTCATGGTGTGTTTCTGTGTTCACTCTGCAGCATAACATGCCTTTCTGGAGGATATCTAGTCACTCGGACCTGCTGGCTTTGCATCAAGCACTGGAATTTGAGTATCTGTAACAGATACCAAAAGCAATACGGACATATTCAATGTCGTCAGAGGTGGTCGCCGACAGACCTCAAAGAGCCTCGTTCTGTATACATATTTAAGAAAAAAAGACAACACACACCATACACTGCGACTTTTTTTTGTGATTTCCTTTTTTTTTTTATGTTTGTATTTACATACTCTGGTCTTAAGAAGAGAGGTGAAGGAAAAAAAAAAAAACTTAAGGACAGTGGGGTCAAGACAGGACTGGACCTCCCCCTCGTCCTGATGATGCTGAGGACTGACAGTTGTGAAGTAGCAACACCGCTCAAGCAAGAAGGATCTTCCCAGCGCCCCAACTTCGATACTCGTCAGTACTCTCGACGCTCGTCGTCCGATTTCGTTTACCCGTCGGCCTCTTGATGATTGAGTTCTGCAGAACCCAGGCCTGATCGGCCAATCCCATGAAAGAGTGTCCATTCATGAGGAACTCCCATTTAGGAGCTAAGCAGAGGGTTGGTTTGAATCATGCCAGGTTGGGAAAAACAGCTGCATGTGAAAAAACGAGCTATTATATACTGCAATTAACTTTCTGTTTGGTCATTCGAATTACAATGAAGTCCGTAGCAGAAACTTGTAAATTATCAGTAACCTTCTGAGGGCAGCAGTTCTTGTCAATGAAAGGGAAATGTTTCTTTTAGGGGATCTGGATTTTTTGTATGTTTTTTTTTGAAAAGGAGAATGTGATGTGTTGTGCCTTATAAAAGTGTTTGAGTGAATATTTCCTTTTTTCCAGACCTAATATGTAGATATAAAAATACCCCAAACAAAATGTGCCCTTTTCTCTCATTACTTATCCTTTACATATAAATATTGCATTGAAAATGTAGCCACAAGTCCAGTCTACTTAAGTAGAGCGACGAAAAACTGGAAGACCCTAGACCCTATTGGGTCGATCGGCTTGCCTTTGAGCTGTGCTCTGTCGGATTTGAGACAGTCAAAGGGGTGGAAGAATGGACCAATAGCAAGCTCCAAACCCAAATCTTGGCGGACTGAGGGAGCTAGACCAGTCAAGCAATGGGTCGGGTCACGGTGAGAGACATTACAAATGTAGACGAAGATAACGTCTCATTCAAAACAAACATAATTCATTTGGTTGAACTAAATATCATACCTGCAAACTCATTTGGGTTGAAAAAGGTGACAAACTAAACTGTTGTAGGGGGGTCTGGGGGCATCCCCCCCCCCCAGCCAAATTTTGCTATTTTAACATGTAAATTAAGCTTCAGCCGACTCAGAGATACTTTGTCT
>OLKM01000731.1:0-62500 GCA_900291075.1 Melanogrammus aeglefinus
GTGTGTGTGTGTGTGTTGTGTGTTGTGTAGTGTGTGTGTGTGTGGTGTGTGTGTGTGTGTGTGTGTGGTGTTGTGTGTGTGTGTGTGTGTGTGTGATGTGTTGTGTGTGTGTGTAGACGTCCTTAATTGAAGGTTCTGTTGCCGGAAGTGGAGAGGAAGGTAGGAGAAGGTGAAAGGTAAGAAATACTCTAATATCTTATATATCTGGCTACGCAAATATAGTCATATAGTTCGAAGTATAATTTCTAAATAGATGCATTGGAGGTTTTTCAAAGAGTAAGATAACGTAATAGAATGAATGAATTGAATGCGGGTAAGAGACATTAGAGTAGGTTTACGATGGTCTTTTTCATTCTCACGCACTCAGAATGATCGGTATGGAGGAATGTCTTGTGAAGGACTGTTGTGAAACTACGGTGTTGATTTATTCCATCCCGGATCAAGCAGTCCTACGGTGTTCCACCAGAACTCCCTGATCAGTGCTGGTGTCCGGACGCCATGGTCTGCTGGGATGTGGCTTGTCTCTCACCGGGGAACCTTACCTTTAGGGTTCAGATCAACCAAGTAGAACCAATCATGACATAACCCTGGCCCTCACACGTGTTATACGAAATGTGTTGCACACTAATCTTTAAAGTCCACAGCAATGTTAATGCAAACGACAACTTTAAATGCCATGGCCGCGCAAGGACTGTCCACACCTCATGAGCGGAGCCTCACCCGACTATAAACCCTCTCAGAGCAGACAGGAAACACGCATCAACAGAAAACAACCCTTGTGCTCCAGTGTTGTCACTCTACCTGTCTCTCAACCTATCTGTCAAATATTCTGTCTCTCTAATCTGTTTGTCACTCTGTCTCTACCTGTCTCTCCATCTATCTGTCTCTCTTACCTGTCTATCTTTCTCTAACTTGTCTCTCGGACCATTTGTCTCTTTAACCTGCTTCCCTTCCCCTCTTTGTACCTCTCTTATCCCTCTACCTGTCTGTCCCTCTACCTGTCTATCGTCCTCCCTGTCCATCTCTCTGCAGCGCTGGGACCAGGTGCTCCAGGAGAGGACCTCAGGGAGAGCAGCTCAGCGTGGCGCCCACCACTGAGACCTTGTGTGTGCGCGCACACAACACAACATACAGAATACAATACAAATATAACCACAACCAAAGTACTACTCTTATACCACAGTAGACCCACATGACAATACTACACTATACTGCACTAACATGACAATACTACACTATACTGCACCAACAATAAAATACTACACCAACATGACAATACTACACCATACTGCACCAACAAGACTATACTACACTATACTGCACCAACATGACCATGCTACATTATACTGCACCAAAACTACAATACTACACTATACTGCACCAACACTACAATACTACACTATACTGCACAAACATGACAATACTACACTATACTGCACAAACATGACAATACTACACTATACTGCACCAACATGACAATACTACACCATACTGCACCAACATGGCAATACTACACTCTACTGCACCAACATTACAATACTACACTCTACTGCAACCACATTACAATACTACACTATATGAGACCAACATTACAATACTACACTATGAGGTCCACAGACTATTTACTTTAATAAACTTGAATAACATTTTTATAAGTATTATTATTACTAATTAAGCATGACCCTACAATACTGTACTTCTATACTACATGTTACCATAGCAACATGACCGTACAATACTGCACTACTATACTACATGTTACCATAACATTGTACTGTTCAATACTGTACTTCTATATTACATGTTGTCATAGCAACATGACCATACAATACTGCACTACTATACTACATGTTACCATAGCAACATGACCCTGCAATACTGCACTACTATACTACATGTTACCATAGCAACATGACCCTGCAATACTGCACTACTATATTTCATGTTACCATAGCAACATGACCGTACAATACTGCACTACTATACTACATGTTACCATAGTAACATGAACGTACAATATTGCACTACTATACTACATGTTACCATAGCAACATGACCGTAAAATACTGCACTACTATATGTTACCATAGTAACATGACCGTACAATACTGCACTACTATACTACATGTTATCATAGCAACATGACCGTACAATACTGCCTCACAAGTGAATCAGATTTGCCCCAACAATCTAAATATTCTAGGTACAATGACTATTACAACTATTTATTCCGTCTATTTTAGGTATAAAGAGGTTATATTCACTTAATGGGCTACATTTATAAAGTGAATAAATATTTACCATATCATTCAAAAGAATGTGTTACTTAGCTTTGATTGTGAAAGGTTCTGCTGGGTGTGAAAGCTTTCCGATAACCGAACACAACGAGTGGAAACACAGTGAGAACGGTGAGGCAGAAAAATAATGTGCAAATGTTTCAACTTTAGCTCAAAGGTAACTTCAGTGGTTTGTCTGAATTCTTCCAACAACCCTACCACTCATGGAGTATACTAACTATAATAGAGAATTTCTGGAGAATTATTATAAACATATACGTAATATATCTAAAGGCATAGAATAATGTATACATATATATTTGGTTGGCTGGTTGCTCCTCTTAGTGTCCTATAATCTGGGTGACCAGAAAATTGCCAAAACCAATGGTATTAAGGAAAAGCCTGTTTAATTAGAAACTATACAGGTTAACCCAAAAGGAAGATAAGAATAGTCATCTTATTTAATGACACGAAGGTTAACTGATCAAATGTCTGGCGCTGTCCCTCACACCAGAGCTGCGGTCGAAGTAGTGGCCATGATAGCTGTTTGAATTCTTTAATGATAAGGAAAGGTGCTTCGAGGCTTCCTTTCTTGTCTCCCTTTAGCATAGCGTACACTGGACCTTCCTTTAGGGAAGGAAAGGAGATAATGTGACCATCAACATGACAATTCATACAACCACACTAATAGGGATCTATGTCGATAGTTATGAGTGGACAGGAGGGTGAGAGTCTGGCTGCTCCTTGGATTGCAGGTCATCAAGGGAATCATGTTGAATGGTAGTCCTTCAGCCAGCAGGAGGGAACCCAGCGATACCCTGTCCCTCATCACGTCACCCCATCCCTCTGCCTCAGGACGTCTAGGAGCCAGTGGCAGGGAAGCATATCCATGATCATCTTAAATCCTACAAAATTTGGAAGATTTGCAGATTGAGAAAACTGATGTGCTACTCTGCTGCTGCTTTCATGATATTTTGAAATCCATTGTAGGGGGTCTGGTCTGTGACTCGGCTAAATGTCTGTCCCAGGAGGTCAGAGCGGAGAGTCCCGGCTTCCTTTTCCGTTGTAGCATATCACTTTTCACAGGGTGCCAACGTCCTGCCTATGTTTATCACAGAGTATTACCCACTGTTGTGGAGAGGACTGCTCCTAGACCCAGCTCTGAGGCGTCAGCCTGCACCATAAACCTGAGGGCATTAGCACTAGCTGACAGCAGAGCCTCTTCTGCAGCTGCGGCCTGCCTCACCATCTTAGAGTGTCACTAAGAGTGTCACAATCTCAGTGTCACTTAGTCTCACCCACAGTTGCGGCCACAGGACCGCATATCATATGTGTTAAGTTCTCTTGGCCGAAATTGACATGACGTGTTTTAGAAGTTGTGGAGTGTTTCTGAAGTTGTAGTGGCTCATAAACTGAACCATTTGAAGTTTGAAATTCATGTGGTCATGCATCTGTCTCAGCGGAGACCGCAAACGCACTGTTAAAATATCAACTCGTCAAGCTAAAATGAGCTGGCTCTTAAAAGGGGATGGGAGATGGAACTCTCATTGGTTTGTTGCCCGTTACACCCAAAACACACCTACGGGTTTTAGACCAACCCTTTTTAGATTTGCGTCGGGCGCAAGAGACATGTATCCGCCGGTATAATAGCAACAGCGCCCACAAAGCTACTTGCGTTTCACCCTTCTCACTTGCGTTTCAGGCCGTTAAAATAGGGCCCTTACTGTGCGTTCACACCAAGGCCACATTGGTCGCGGTGTCGCCTGAGTTTGGTTGCGTGACAAGTCATAATCCGTCGCGGTAGGGATTTGTGCAAGTTTTATCACGCGCTACGCAGTCTATTCAAAATATCATCCGGAGGTGCACACAGCTTTGGCCGTGATATTATATACTATATATAGATATTTATATATTAGATTATATAATATTATATACTTTTATATTTAGTCCAGTAGGGAGGGGGCGATATAGCCCAGCTCAGTTCTGAGGTTGCGTTTCCACCGCCGACAGTACCCTTTATGGTAGGCCGGATGTCGATCGCCGCGGCAGCTACGTAAACATCGTGACATCATAGCAGATTGCAGAGGAACGTCTCCACCTCCTTGTTCGCCCAAGCAAGCGTTTTATGCGACATGTTCATTCTAAAGAATAATACCTCGAGGCTACGGTTTGTCTGTTTTTATCCCCACGTCGCCCGGAAGTGACGATTCTGTCGACCAATCAACGGAGGGGGGATGTAGCTCGAATTTTCCGGCACCCTTTCAGGCATCTCATGCTGCGTTTCCACTGCAGGGTGAGGTACGGTACGGTTCGCCTCAGTCCGGTAGGGAGGGGGTGGTATAGCCCAGCTCAGTTCCGAGGTCGCGTTTCCACCGCCGACAGTACCCTTTTTGGTAGGCCGGATGTCGATCGCCGCGGCAGCTACTTAAACATCGTGACATCATAGCAGATTGCAGAGGAACGTCTCCACCTCCTTCTTCGCCCAAGCAAGCATTTTATGCAACATGTTCATGTAAAGAATAATACCTCGAGGCTACTGTTTTTTTTTTTTTTATCCCCACGTCACCCGGAAGTGACGATTCTGTCGACCAATCAATGGAGGGGGGGGTGTAGCTCGAATTTTCCGGCACCCTTTCAGGCGTCTCAGTACCCCAGGTACTGAAGACGAGGGCAAAACGAGTATGGCCACTTTTGGAGTCTACGCCCACTTTTGGTGGTGGAAACGCGGCGATCGACATCCAGCCTACCATAAAGGGTACTGTCGGCGGTGGAAAAGCGACCTCGAAACTGAGCTGGGCTATACCGCCCCCTCCCTACCGGACTGAGGCGAACCATACCGTATTGCACCCTGCAGTGGAAACGCGGCATTAGGGTGTCACTTAGCGCTTCTGAATGTCAAGCACTAAGTAAAACGGTTCTGTACAAGTCTCAGGTCTTGTACAATTAGGTGCGGTAGGTGTGGTACAGTTAGGTGCGGCTCAGTTACGGCTTGGGTTTCTACCGCCGACAGTACCCTTATGGTACGGCAGCTACGTAAGCATCGTGACATCATAGCAGCCCGACACAGTGTAGCCTGCTAATAAATTCAATGAAAAAGAAAGCACATTAAACAAAGAGCAACAATGGAGGACGCAGTAGGTCCTCCATTGTAAGTAGGACGGCAAGCTTTTGCGTAACATTTTCTTCAATAAACAAAGCTTTCCCAGTTGTCCAGAATCAGCACGGAAGTGACGATTCTTTCGACCAATCGAAGGATGGTATGTGTAGGTCCAACTTTCTGGCACCCATTCAGACCGCTTGGTACCCCAACCGAAGGGTCCTGACAAATAGGTACGGTTAATCGTGGCTATGTCCGGACCCTTCCCACTTTTGCGGTCGAAATGTAAACCGTACCGCACCTAATTGCACCTAACCGAACCGCAACGTTCGGTCGAAACGCACCATGGTTAAGTTGGCCATCCCCAATAAAGATTTCATCTGCTTCCAGGACAATTTAGAATAGTCTCTATCTTTTCCCCCTGTGGTTTGACAAGGCCCCAACCAATGCTATTCCCAAAGTGCTTGGTCTCGCTGCAGACTAGCTTGCACCTGCTGGGGTTCACTGTGAGTCCTGCCTGCCACCAAGTCCAAGCAATGGATCAAAACATTACCATGTAGGCTGCTGCCTATGGTTTCTGGGGCAGTAAAATCCAACTGTCTCTGAAATATCAAAGTGTGCAAACCAAATGACAGCATTTTTGTATTGGAAAGGCTCTCACTGGTTACAAAGGCTGTTTTTCTGGGGCAGTTGTGGTAAATGGAACCTTCCAAAGCCTTTGGTGAGATCAAGGGATTTGATAAACTGGGCATTACCTAGGTGATTGATCAGGGCAGGATGATGCATATATTGTCTGTGTCATACGATCATAGAGCTTGATTGTTGTGTGTTGTACGATCATAGAGTTTGAGGGTTGTGTGTTGTACTATCTTAGAGTTGAGGGTCCTGTGTTCTATGTCCGCTCACTGTAGGCTTTGGCCTGCAGTGTCCCCTCCCTGGTACAATAAAACTGTATTGGCAAACGTTGATTCCTTCATTCTTAACCAAAGAGTAGTGCTGCTCATGCTCCCGCAGTACACTGAGGTTCTGTTTCATAGTGAGGTACGCGAAAGACTCCGGGTCACAGTGGACATTAAAGTGTAATTCCGGCGAAAATTGAACCCAGGGTCTTTTTCGGCATTGAAACCCATAAAATGAGTTTTTTGTTCATAATCGAGTATAGAGCTTTCCCAAACTTGCCTGGAGCAATGTGAAACCCCAAATTTCTTCCATGTTATGGCTAGGGGCAAAGCGAATGTTTCCAAATCTGCGTTTTTTAACCACTAATATAGCTCAAAATAGCACCAAACCTCTGCAGTAGCATGATTAGGGTCCCTACAAATAAAACAAACCATAAACAACTTAGTTAGCATACCGGGATTTATAAAAAAAAGACTGTTTTCCAAGTCTGCGCTTGCCGGTAGGTCCATGTTTCCAGGAAGTCCACACAAGTCGATAACCGGCTACCGTAAATAATTGAATAGAGGCGCCAAACTATTTAACTTAAAAATACCTCTTGATACTTCTCAACATCAGAAGCCATTTGAATGAAATTACACTTTAAGGGCCCTGGTCTCTGAGTCTTTACTTTTGGATTCCCACTCTAGTGCATAACATAAACTGTTATCTTTTTGCTTGCTTTGCTTTTCTGAGAGCTTTAGCTTCTAGGTACAAAGTTACCTAGTCTACTATGGTCAAAATGTATTGATGCCTCCTAGCACTCTAAGGTAAGGACAACCCTGTTCTCCTAAGGGCACCTGGATGATGATTAAATGGATCAAAGGGTTTCTATGGAGGAGCGAGGGGTGATAAGCTGACCCTCTGGGCATTACGGCAGTCCTTTAACCTGTGAGGTCATTCCCTTATACATCTCAGGCAGCAGCGCTGTATAACACTTAATGCCACTTATCCAATGGACATGCAATATATATGTCCATTGGACATATCTTCATATTCTAAGACACTATGGACATAGTGTCATACCTTTTATAGATAGTAAATAAATAGTTCAGGGCCAGGCCATCAAACCATTTATGCTGCTATGACAACAGTGTCATAGCAGCATATCCACCCCATAGAATATGGGGAAGTAACTTGAACAAGACTCAGGGGTGAAGGATCTGTTGAGGGGAGAGACAGCAGGGAGACCGACACATAGAAAGAGACAGTTAACAGAGAGGCAGACAGCAGAGAGAGAGAAAGAAACGGGAATGTGACAAAGGCCTAGTGAGGATAAATAGCTTCACTGTCCTCCTCCTCCTCACTTTCTCAACCGTACAACAGATTTTCCTCAGTATGCGGTTGGATCCAAAACACATGTTCTCCCTCCGAAACACAGCCGTCTCCAGCATGAGTCTGATTACTGTGTGTGTGTGTGTGTGTACAGTAGCAATGGTGTTGTTTCAGCTGTGTGAGCAAGGGAGAGTTATTCAAATGTGGAAAGGAAAAAAACATGTCATTGTTTTTTTATTAAAAAAGTCAGGATCAGAAAAAATTTATAGATGGTATCGGGGAACTGAGTCCAGTACAGCTGCTCCCATTCTAGAATTATATATCTATATCTATATATATCTATATATATATATATATATATATATAATATATATATATATATATATATATATATATATATATATATATATATATATATAAATAAGAAAAAAGAAAAGTATGTAAAAATGAAGTGCTTTACACTTCAATACATAAACTAATGATGTCACAATACTACAATAAATAAAAAAATTCAAATTCATATTTAGAAAATTGATATGTTTTATGATGCAAGAATAGTATGAGTAAGAATATAAGCTAGTTAAAATTATTATTTCGAAGAAAGATTGCTCGTAAAGTATGTAACGTTGAAGATATAATTGATGTATTTGTTACATATTTTTGATAATGATGGGTTGTACCAGCTAACAGAGGTTATTCTCAGAGCACTCTGACACAGCAAGGAGCTGGAGGAGGAGGAGTCTTTCACTGGCACAGAGAGGAGGACGACGACCACAGCAGGGGTCATGGGGTGAAGGAGCCTTCACTGACACAGAGAGGAGGAGGATGACCACAGAAGGGGTCATGGGGTGACGGAGTCCTTCACTGACACAGAGAGGAGGAGGAGGAGGAGGATGCACTATCAGAACCATTGAACCCTGAACCGCATCACTATCAGAACCACTCAACCCTGAACACCATCACTATCAGAACCTCTCAACCCTGAACACCATCACTATCAGAACCTCTCAACCCTGAACACCATCACTATCAGAACCACTCAACCCTGAACACCATCACTATTCCAGACATTCAGAATAGACAGACTGAAACCATGTGAATAGACAGATGGACTGAAACTAGATCGATGTTTGCGTTGCGATAAAATCAACATGAACACGAACCTGGTGGTCTGCTGCCACTCTGTGGTCATGAGACATAAATGCAGTCGCTCACCAAAAACAGGATTGAAAAAAAGGGGATCTTCTGCCTGACAGTCCAGGGGTTCTGGCATTGTTTGCCTCATAACGCGTCATCAGTGGATAGGCCTAGACTACAGGAGGACCGAGTACAGGTTTTAATCAAACCAGACTGTTGCCAAACTCTCAGAGAGTGGCTTTGCTCCGTCTTGTGAAAATAAACTTGGTCGTCCCTAACAAAGACCATATCAAAATGACGTGTTGGGGCTGAATGCAGATGTAGCCTCCAGCGTGGATGGTGCCCTGGGCCCCGGCACCCCCACCAGAAGCTCTGAACTCTGCCAGGTGAACCGCTGTGAGCGAATTGGAGGAACCCCAGTTTACTTAGGTGGTTTACTTAGACCGTAAACATTTTGAGAACTTTTTACACCCTTGCCCAAAAGAAACCATTTTGTAGTAAACGATGTACAATAATAAATAAGACTTTGTTTAAATTGTAAAAGATATTTAATACATAACAATGTGCTTACTTAAAATATCAGTGTTCAGTAACATCTTATCTGAAGTTCAGTGTTTTACCTCACAGAGTAAATACCAATAACACTGTTTGAATACATTAAATACTTCAAGAGATGAGTGGGAGAAACTGGTGTCCATTTACAATCTGCAACCGGTCAGAGGAGGAGTTATAGAAGGAGGAGGAGCAGGAGAAGGAGGAGGAGTCATAGAGGAGGAGCAGTAGTCATAGAGGAGGAGGAGTTATAGAAGGAGGAGGAGCAGGAGGAGAAGGAAGAGGAGTCATAGAGGAGGAGCAGTAGTCATAGAGGAGGAGTAATAGAAGGAGGAGGAGCAGGAGGAGATGGAGCAGAAGTCATAGAGGAGGATTCATAGAGAGGAGGCGGATCAGGAGTCATAGATGAGGTCAAGGAGGAGTCATGGAGTAGGGTTATGTGCCTCAGGGTTGGGGAGAGGAGAGCGAAAGGGTTCATGGAATACGTTGGTTCATATCAACTTGCTCTATGGATTGGCCAAGTTGAATGGTTCTTGTTTTTTTGGATATTTCTCATCTGCTTCTGGACTATGTTCTTTATTAGTCCCAGATCCTCAAAGCTCATCCTGTTGAGAGAAGATGGAGAAAAGGTTAACGGTTGGCGTTGTGGTTTTATAACGAGAAAGCCTTAAAAACACCCCCCTTCACATGACCAGTAGTTATCAAGCCTCTTCATGTATCCTATTTCATTATTAAATGTTTGAAAATGTTAACCAACGTAAAATGTAGATCCTGTTCTAACGCTCTGCCTTCAGGTCACAACATGACCTGAAGGTAATGTAGAATATTTCCTTTAGGAAACAATGTTTTTCTTTGGTTATTATTTTCCCCTCAAATCCATTGTGTTGCTAACTGTTCCTACTTCAACTGAAACAGTGCAGCGGTCCTTAAGCTCTCTGCGGCCCGGTCCTGAGGGTGATCAGAGGAGCGGCGGCTCGCTGGCGCCTAAACGGACGGTGGTAACGCCCGAGATGCAGGGTTGTGTCGGCGGGTCTGACGACTCCGTCAAAGACTTCAAAAACCCAACATCGAGCTTTACCTCTCGATGTTGAACACGAGCGTCGATTCACAACTTCCCCTCATAAATGATGATATCGCGCTTTCCATGATGCTCGCCGATAATGTTGAATCCATCGTACATACTGAGCGATACACAACAGAGTCTCATAAATAAGAATTAAAAAATATTTCTACAAGATCTTTGTGAACGAGCAGTTTCCCTGTTGATGAAGGAGGCTGTCTGAGGGCCCGTGATTGATCAAAGATCCCATATCATGCTTTTTAGGGTTAATAATTGCATTTGGGGGTACTACTAGATTAGGATTGGCTGTATGTTAAAAATGCCTCTTATTATTCTCACTCGTTCATTTCTGCAAAATCAATTTCAGCATCTTTCAAAAACATTTTGGTTTGTATCATGTCGCTTTAAGGCCCCCCTCCCGAGTAGCCCAGTCTGCTGTAATTGGTCAGCACGCCCCCTCTGTTGCGATCGAATGCTTTGCGCGTGTCAGCAAATTCACATCACACTTCAGGACTGCCCACTGCACTGACGTCACACTGTTACGGAAGACTAGCTGATTCACGCATTTATGGATGGGCGTTCTCATGGTCGCAAATAATCTGGCCAAGCTTTGCAGACGTAAAGCACGTATGCGTACGTCATATAACAGTCTAAAGCAAAGGGGAAAGCCGAAAAAGCATCATATCACCCCTTTAAACAGACTCAGCCAGCAGTAGGAAACGTAGAAATAAACCTCCCCTTCTGAGAGCATTGTCCACTCGTGTAAGTTGGTTTTCTTCAGTAAGATATCTACCCTACAGAACAGGAAGCAAGGCCTGCCTCCGCCCCTACAGAGGGGCTCGATCCAGGGGACCATCTGACCATTTGACATTAAAACAAGTTTGTAACATACACAACACAACAACACCACGCACACACACACAAAAACTATTTTTTCTATTTTTTACGTTTGCTTGTTCAACGCCACTCCTCAGTCACTCCTGCTCACTCTCCCCCGAAGTTCTGTTTGTGTGTCTGCCTGTCGGTCCAACATCAGGATATCTCACAAAACTAAGCAGGGATTTGCAATGGATCAGCTGGGTACGTTGATCATCAGCCAGGCTGATGTTGGCTGGTTGGTGACCTCAGCCATTGTAGGGATGTTGAGAACTTGCTTGTACTCTTGAAAATACTTGAGGAAGCAAAGCTACGGCATTCTGCACATTCTTTGGGCCAGTTTCCTCCTCGGGCTTGATAACTACAGTCCTAATCCTTTTTACCATGCAGTACATCGGGGTTATGTTTTAAACCTGTTACATCCGACCCTGACAAATATGCAAATAAAAAACAAAATTACATTGAGTTTGTTGTGTTGCAGTGGCAACAATCGATGTAACCTCTCCCTGATGACCGTGGCAATGACGCTGGCCTGGCGGCTGTTGACAACCTCTCCTCCCTGGTCACGCTGAGGAGAGACCCCGGACATATAGGGTTAAGATATACAGTCTATACACATACATAGCTAACCAGTGTTGTGATTTTTTTATATATATATATATATATATATATATATATATATACATATAACACAGCTTTTCTTAAAGGTTGTATCAGCGATGTAGGGTGACGTCACTTCTGCTGGTATTAATATCAAACAAACAGAGCCAGCTCGCCCCTCCCTTCAATGTTTCGTGCATCAAGTGAAAACTATCATGAACGCAGCGCAAAACCCCATAACATCCACACATTGTCGGTGATTGGTCTGAATACTATTTATTTAGGTTTTGAGTGGTTGGTAGTACCATTTGTTTTCGTGTGTGCGATCTCGCCGCAAAGGCTGCCCACAGAGGGGCGTTTTTTTGACGGCCCGCGTATGGGGCAGGCAGCTAGTGGATCGTGAGTGAAAGATCGGATGAATGTGATCATTTCTGTTTCGGCCTAGAATCGCTGATACAACCTTTAATGCTGTAGAATGCTCCATTCACTTGCATGGGCCTTCCCAACGTTCGGCAACGTTTGATCAACACTATGAATGGTTACAATTTTTCTTTTTAAAGAAACACTGTGAAGTTATTATTGATTTTTGGCAAGTAGCCGTGTAATAAGAGGGATAATCTACAGAACGCTGGCCATTATCATCCCTTCAGGGCTAAGCAAGCCGGTTCGCCCTGTCTTGGCTTATTTTCCCGGTAATGACCGGCATTCTATACATTATCCCTTACCTATATCCAAACCTAGCTATAAAGTGTAGCCAACAGGCCAGAGTTCAACGCTAGCTTTGCCAGGCAGAATGTCATCACTCTATACATTGTAGCTAAGGGCATCAATTGGTTCCCCACTCCACAGTGGGGAACCCATGAGAGGAGGGGAACCACTGCACAGTCTGGAACCACAGTGTGCTAGTAACCTTACCCTCCTATCCCTCCCTTATAGTCCTAGTAACCTTACCCTCCCTTATAGTCCTAGTAACCTTAACCTCCTATCTCTCGCTTATAGTCCTGGCAACCTTACCCTCCTGGTCCCAAGGTGGGGGTAGAAGCGGACCGTGGGGTATGCCGTGATTCCAGCTGATTGACACGTTTGTTGGTGAGCTTGACAGTCCAGCTTCCCAGAACGCACCTCCCCTTGAACCATCTGAAAGAAAATACAACCACCCCTTTAACCATCTGAAAGAAAACACAACTTCCCCTTGAACCATCTGAAATGAAATACAACTTCCCCTTTAACCATCTGAACATACAACCTTCCCTTTAACCATCTGAAAGGATATACAACCTCTCCTTTAACCAGCTGAACATACAACCTCCCCTTTAACCGTCTGAAAGGAAATACAACTTCCCCTTTAACCTTCTGATCATACAACCTCCCTTTTAGTTATCTGAAAGAAAATACATCCTCCCCTTTAACCTTCTGATCATACAACCTCCCCTTTAATTATCTGAAAGAAAATACAACCTCCCCTTAACCATCTGAACATATAACCTCTCCTTTAACCAGCTGAACATACAACTGAACTATACTAGAGTTATGGGTTTAAGTTTACAGATATATTTATAGATTAAGGGTAAATTATAGTTTCACGGTTATAGGAATAGGTAAAAGGTTAGTTATATACCGGTAGTTACTTTAGGTTAGTGTTATTTATTAAGTTTATAGATATATTTATAGGTAAAGGGTTGGTTTATTTATAGTTATAGGTCAAGAGTAACTTATAATTATACTTTAAGAGTTAGTATAGATATAGGTTTAAAGGTTAGTTCTAGTTAAAGATTAAGGGTTATTATAGATGGTTATATATAGAGGTTGAGGGTTCGTTATAATCCTAGGTTTCGGGTTAGTTATAGGTTAAGGAAATAATTATAGATTAATATCGATAGAGGTTATGGGTAAGTTTTAGTCATAGTTTAGGGGTTAGTATAGTTGTAGTTATAGGTTGGATTAGTTATAGTTATAAATTAAGGGTAATAGGTTAAGGGTGATAGGTTAAGGGTTCTCTCACCCTTGCCAGGACTTCAAACTCGGGAGCGAAGTGTTGGCAGGGTCCGCACCAGGGGGCGTAGAAGTCCAAGACCCAGTGGTCTGGACCCAACAGGACCAGGTCTCTGAAGGACTCTGGAGACAGGTCCACCGAGACCCTGGGAAGAGCACTACACGGACAGACAGGGAGACAAATAATTAACTAGCTGTTCAAATCTACTAGCTACATCTAGCAGATAATTAACAAGCCAACTCACGAGAATACTGCATTACACTATATAAGTGACGTATATACATCATATATATGTTTATTATATATGTGTATATATATTCATCATTCAATGATACACATCACATATGTATTCATTTAGTTATATACATTTCTTACCTCAGTGTCCACATCCTCAGGGACTGAGCATCTCTGTTCCATCCGCTGTAAGTCCTAGACAGACACAAAGACAGCCACAAAGACAGACCGACATGTTTTATTCTCTAGAATTGAGGTGATCTCTTCAACACTGTGACGATAAGCCCTGAATATCCGATATGGAGCCATACATGTATGAGTCTGCGGGGCTGGGCTGGCTGGGGTACAGGCGTATCTCAGGGTACGCCCTCACGCCCTGGCTCCGGCAGAATGACTGGTGCTTCTGACAGTCCATGGAGCCCACCATCACCTGGCCTGCTACCAGCTGGAGAGACAGACGGGTTAGACACCATCACCTGGCCTGCTACCAGCTAGAGACAGGTTAGACACCATCACCTGGCCTGCTACCAGCTGGAGAGACAGACGGGTTAGACACCATCACCTGGCCTGCTACCAGCTAGAGAGACAGGTTAGACACCATCACCTGGCCTGCTACCAGCTGGAGAGACAGACGGGTTAGACACCATCACCTGGCCTGCTACCAGCTGGAGAGACAGATGGGTTAGACGCCTGCTACCAGCTAGAGAGACAGGTTAGACACCATCACCTGGCCTGCTACAAACTAGAGACAGGTTAGACACCAGCTTGAGAGACAGACGGGTTACTAGAGAGACGGGTTAGACCCCAGCTAGAGACACACGGGTTAGACACCATCCCCGGGCCTGCCACCAGCTGGACAGACAGACGGGTTAGACACTAGCTAGACAGACGGGTCAGAGACCAGCTAGAGAGACAGATGGGTCAGAGACCAGCTAGAGAGACAGACAGGTTAAGACACCAGCTAGAGACAGGTAAGATACAACCTGAAGAGACAGACAGGTTAGATATAAAGAGAGACAGGTTAGAGATAAGCTAGACAGACATGTGGACCCAGGGCCGGATGAAGCAGCCAGCCCTGGGGGGCCTCAGTTTGACCCTCCTGACCAGACAGACAGGTTACAGACCGACAGACAGACAGGTTGCAGATCAGCTAGAGAGAGACGGTTTAGACACTAGCAAGAGCGAGACAAGTTAAAGACCAGCTAGAGAGAGAGAGAGAGACAGGTAAGACACCAGTTAGAGAAAGACAGGTAAGACACCAGTGAGTGAAAGAGAGGGAGACACACAAACACACAGGTAAGACACCAGTGAGATAGAGACAGGTTAGACACCAGTGAGACACAGGTTGGACACAAGCGAGGGAGAGACAGGTTAGACACCAGCGAGACAGAGACAGGTTCGACACCAGTGAGACAGACAGGTTAGACACCAGCGAGAAAGAGACAGGTTAGACACCAGCGATAGAGACAGGTTGGACACAAGTGAGAGAGAGACAGGTTGGACACAAGCGAGAGAGCAACAGGTTGGACACAAGCGAGAGAGCAAAAGTTTGGATATGTACCCTGGCCATCCGTCTCCATTCTGGCAGCAGGGCTTGACAGGGGCCGCACCACGGGGCATAGAAATCTACAGCCCAGATCTCTCCTCCAGCACGACCTACACACGCACACGCACACACACACACACACCAATTCAAGACAAATTAAACTTTTCGACCCAGAGCAGACATTTTGATGGAGAACATCCTGGGTGTAGTGTTGTTGACAGAGCAGCCAGTATTAACCTCCTCTAAAGACATTTCATGGGCGTTGAATGATTCAGTATAGTCAACGTGTAACATACAGTCCCTTGAACAAGCAGCTTGGCTTGGGTTACCTTTAACTCTCCTCTGAAAGCTTTCAGGGTCCAGAACCGACACCGATGGACTGGCAAGATCCTGGAGCAGAAAAACACATCAGCGAAACAACATCAGAGAGCATCCACACAAGATCATAATAAGAGGGTATGTGCACATTTTTCGAGTACAAATTTAAAGACTTTTAAGACCTTTTCAAGACATCTAAATGGAAAAATTAAGACTATACCACTCACAAAAGATAAAAACGACAACTTAAAACTGTTTTATGTAATAGGTTTTTACTAACTTTAAGAAGAATGCACACATTTGGTGAACAACAGGGTGTATTAATGTCAACTGTTACATGCAAACATGCAAAGTGCTTCGATAGACCGAGTCTTGTGTTTTAGGCCTGCAGTTGCCATTATGGCAGCAAGGAGAAGCACTTACTGGAGTTACTGGAGCAAGCACCGTGAATTTTTTTCAAAACAAAGCAATAAACGGCTGTGAAAAACCACAGCCGGTATTATTTGAGAAATTAAAACTGTATATAAGATGAGCCCTAAAGTAGAGGGCGATCCCCCCCCCTGCACCTCAAAATTACACATCAGTGTACATAAATAAAATAAACTACACTGGAGGTAGACGCATTGATAGATGCAATAGGCCTACTAGTAGCAGGTGTATTTGGCTGAGCACTGGGTGATAGTGTTGTAAACATTTGAATAGGTAAACTATCCGACTGATTTGCAATGAAGCGCTTGTGTTTCTCGCTTTTCGCGTGGGAATCTATGGCAGTTTGAACAATTGACCAGTTTTCTTCAACCAACCCTTATATTTACCATCCTCCGTCAAACATTTTCCCATAATGCAGGGCTCCAGGCTAACTTTTTGCATTGGTTGCACTAGTGCGCCTAACTTTTTTATTTAGGTGCACCAGCACAAAAGTTAGGTGCCCCCACATTTTTTAAAGTGTCACCTTTAACGCCACAAGTTTATGCTTTTTATCGCTTTCCATGTACATTCATATATTGTGTAAATGATTTTAAACAAGAATAAGGTCTAGGTAAATGTAAAAGTCTTTATTTGAAGCTTATTATACATAAAAATAAAAGCAATTGTTGTGTGTTTAAAGTGCTACACTGAGCTGAATTTGAACTAACTAAAACATTTTAAGCAAAATAAATTAATATTTTCCAATAAAAAGTGCTACTGTTTAAAGTGCTTCACTAAACCTTAGACCTTACATGTCATTGCTCAAAGTCTTTTTGACACTTGACCCCTCTTTTGAAAGTTCATGGCAAACATAATTGCATGACACCAAGCCAAACACCGCATAACACCATATTATAGGGTCAGAACAGTCTCATTAATAACGAATGCAAAGAGAAGGATTCACAAATGTATTTTGTGATTTATATATAAATTACTCTCTTCTCACAAATACATTTCAATGCACACACAAATGGATATCGGTAGATGTAAAATAAATCCATAAGCAAAAATAAGTTTCAAAACACATTTCTGATCCACACACAAATGCGTCTTGTTTTCAATAAATGTTATATAAATCCATAAATATATACTTTCGACTGTACTACACAAATGGTTTACTCTACTTTGAATCTGCTACAGTAAAGGGTAAGACTCTACTTTGACTCTACTACACAAAAGGGTTCGACTCTACTTTGAATCTGCTACAGTAAAGGGTTAGACTCTACTTTGACTCTGCTACAGTAAAGGGTCAGACTACTTTAACTGTACTACACAAAAGGGTTAGACTCTACTTTGACTCTGCTACAGTAAAGGGTTAGACTCTACGTTGACTCTGCTACAGTAAAGGGTTAGAGTCTAATTTGACTCTGCTACACAAAAGGGCTACTCTACTTTGACTTGCCGTCTCTCACTCTTCTTCCATGAGCGTAAGATCATAGCGTCACTGATGCTTCCCTTTTTGCTTTCCTTGTTTTTATCATGGCTACATTCATTTGCTTTTAATTTCAAAATCTTAAAAGATTAAAGTTTTTAATCTTAAAACTTAAAACTTGAATCAAACCTTAAATAAACTATGAACTACAATTAACAGTATTCGGACACCCGCTAACGGAACCACAAACAAATACCAGCAGTCCAGGCTAGCCTTTCAAACCTTAGGGCAGTGGTTCTCAATTATTTTCTGTCATTCCCCCCTAGGAGACAGATATTTTTTCGCGCCCCCCTGAATTGAAATACTATTGAGAACCTGCTAATATTTAATTATTTATCTGTACAAAACCACTGTATGAGTTGCTGGCACCAGCATTCTGCATACAATCAAAATAGATTAGTAACATTTGCTGCGATAACATCTGCAACAACTTAAAACAATTTCCAAGTTCAGTTTATTAACTCAATTTGTAACATTTAAACAAGACTGCTAAGTCTGTGTAAATCTCAAAACAGAGGAACAATAGCAAATGATTCACTGGGGTTTGCATTTAATTCAAAATATTTTGAAACAGTAAACATTGGTCACTTGTCATTAGCTTATTCCCTTTCAAAAATATACATGACTTATAAACTTTTATTTTTGTGTGAAACATCTGCAACAATATTTAACATTAACATATAACATTTGCATATACTTTCCCTGAACATAACACAAGACAATAAAAAAGCCTTGAACCCTGAAACATTTTAAACTGGCAGCTACATCAGTTTGAGCATTTTTTATAAAGTCCCCTGCCGCTCGTGCCCCCCCTGACACTTCACAGCGCCCGACCATTTGAGAAGCACTGCCTTAGGGTTTCATTGGTCAGATGGGCAAAGGACAATGCTACCAATGCTGTGAGCGTGTCGGGTACCAGATCAGAACCCAGAGGAACCTAATCCTACAGAGATGCAGTGTGCAGTCAGTGTCTTAACGGTTCAGATAAGTCTGTTTTTGTTTTGTTTGTTTTTTTAAAGGTACACAGTGTTCGCTTAGGTACTCGTTCTGAGTTTTTTGTCTTAAGCGTATCAAAACATATTTGATATATTTTGGGGGGAAAAACTGCCATATGTAAACAAACATTAGATTGGATCAGACAATTGGTGAATAGATCAGTGGTAAACATTGCTCATTGTACATTACTTCTGCTAGTAGAGCCCGTCAAAAGACTTCAGCCTTTACTGCAGCGTCGTCCAGTTCTAACACTGGCCAGTCCACTGAGAACGGACATCTGTCTGGTGCCCCGTGCCTCAACCCTCCTGACAGACATCTCTCTGCTTCACCCCTCCTTAATGGACCTCTCTCTGCTGCTTTGGGCTTGAACTCATGTCATGAGTCCTCCTGTAGAGGACGGAGCCGTTCCAGCCCTAGAGTGTAGGCTGTTCACTGTGTGTAGTGCAGTGGAGGCTTCTCCAGTAAGAAGAGGGAGGAAGATCCTACTTAACACTGTTGAGAATAAAAAATGTAGATTGCCCAGACTACTGTAATGAATTAATGCCCTTAAATATGACTACTTTAATGCCTTTGTATATGTAATGTTTGTTTTGCTGGGTAAGGGACATTAGCACCACCTATTGACAATTACTTCAGGGAGGACGTTCCTCCCTCAGCCTCCTTTGACTCCCATTAATTTCCCCGAAAGTGTTGGGGTTCAATGGGAGAGAGGAGGAAAGTCCTCCTCTGAGTGGGTGTGACTAGCTAAGGGATCTGTATCGCGTCAACGTCTATTCACGAATAGGCTGGAGCCCTGGCTGCGCTATGAACCAATAAGCAGGAGCCCTGACTTTGGAGCAGCCCGGAGGGAGGGGTTATCCCCTCAAGTCTAGGCTACGAGAACCAATGAACCCGGCGCTCAGTCGTATGTCTCGTTCCCACTGAGCGGTGCGCAACGGTTCATTGCGGTACAGTGTGGATCTGTTTCCGTTGGCGTTTCCACCGCCAAAAGTTGGGCACGGTCCCGAAATAAACGCGCTGCGCCTACATATTTTTCGACACTCCTCCGTTTGGTTACCAAGCCGTCTGAAAGGGTGATGAAAACATGGAGCTACACCCACACCGTTATTCTGAAATCACTTTAAAAATATCCCGGTTGGTATGATCAGGTCACTGATATCTTTGCAACACAAACAGCGAGAAAGATTGACTTGTTCTATAAATGAAGTCCCTCAATCTTAATTGGCTTAACACCATGACCAACATTCTGAAACATCCATTAACATCCACATTTGCCTCAAACAACGTTAGGCTTACAGCCTAGGTAAATAGTGAAATAATGTTCTTGTTGGCTTTTAATTGTTTGTTACTCTGACCGTTGTGTTTGATATTGTGGAAAGGATGTTAGTGAATGATTCTTCAGAGCATGATACATTTTAAATGGCATCACTTCTGGTCTTGTGTCTTCATAGCCAAATTACAACCAATAGCTTCAGTCATTGAGGGCAAAAATAGGCCCTATGGTAGGCCCAGATTTTGCAAGCAGGCCAATGGCAACCAAGCGCACAGTCCTTCCTCCCTCACTTTAAAAACCACCAGTTGCACTGGTGTATTGGGCTATGCGTGTATACATTGTAAAATACATACCTGGATGAATTCCAGTATCCCATCAGCTGAGTGCTGTCCTTCATACTCGTGGACAGACGAGCGGTTGAATATGACGGTGGTGGGGTATGCTTGGATCTTGTACTGGCACAAAATAAATAAACATGGAATATGTTAGTAATGTGATGGAGAAAGAGAAATGGTACAGTCTGGGTGTGATATAGATTTACCATAGAAAAGAGGTGGTGGTGAATGGTATACAGTACGAGTGTGATATAGATTTACCATAGAACAGAGGTGGTGGTGAATGGTACAGTCCAAAGTCCCAAACCTCATCTGTCCAGCCAGCTGAATGGAAGCCTTCCTCAGCTCTGGCAGTAAGGCGCGGCAGGGAGGGCACCACTGAAAACACCAGGATTTAAAAAAATAAACACACAAACACACACACGACCTATGGTTCTTGTCAAGAGCGCGTGTAAAGCCTAGTTCAGTGTAAATGAGAAGAACTGGTTTAAAAACGTTACAGTGAAAGTTACAGCAGTGGGAACGCTGTAAGTTGAGACTAGTCAGTTGCAGCGGTGTGAACTGGTTAATCACAACTTGTTAGTTGCAGCGGTATGAAATGGTTAGTTGAGACTGGTCTAACTTTAGTCTCAGCACTTTGTCTTGCCCTCCTGGTCTAACACTAGTCTCAGCACCCTGTCTCCCCCTCCTGGTCTAACACTAGTCTCAGCACCCTGTCTCCCCCTCCTGGTCTAACACTAGTCTCAGCACCCTGTCTCCCCCTCCTGGTCTAACACCCGTCTCAGCACACTGTCTCCCCCTCCTGGTCAGTCGCCTCAACAGTCATCAGTTGGAAGCAGTTTGGTCTCTTTTGCGTTCCTTGGTAACAGAAGTAGAAGTAGTTTCCCACCGGAGTGAAGAAGTCCACCAGCCAGGGCTCCTTCCTGTCCGAGGGGAAGTTGTCCGGCAGCAGTGTAGTCACATGGGCGCTGACGCTCTCCCTGGCAAAGCCCACGATGTTGTACAGCACGTTCTTCCCTAGGAGGTTGTTTTAGATTTGGGTCAATGCAGTTTTGGTTATTACAGTATTGACAATATTGATTGTGATGATAGCATTGAGAGTACTGTTTTAGTACAATTATTGATAGTAAACATAATATTGAAAGTTATGATAGTAATAATAGTATTGACAGTACTGTTTGTATTCAGCGCTAACCTCTTGTTAAAATGTCATGCAAGCTGTTTTGCATTTTGAAATGTTGAACCGTTGAATTACATTTTCTTTCGTAAATGATTTCTTTGGCACAGTTCAACACACACCTGCTCCAGTCATAATTCATGACAAACCCATAAAACAGTCAGCATCCTTCAAATAACTAGTGATATACTATGTGGATAGTGTCTTCTCCTGGTCACAGCATGTCGATTACATTTGCAACAAAGTCCAACAGAGAATTTACTTTTTGAGAAGACTTAGATCCTTTGGAGCCAGTATGGACATCCTACATCAATTCTTTCCATCCACAATACAAAGCAAACTGCAGTATGGGGGGGGGGGGGGGGTAGCTGGGTTCTGTGGCTTCGCTGTCCAGTTAAAAAACAGGATAGACTTCAGGGCATTTGCTCAAAGCTAGTGGGCCACACAATGGAGGTTCACTTCTTTGACAGTTGCACTAAATACCATCCTCAGGATGACAAGATTGCTTCGGACCCCACTCACGTCTTAAATAAGGAGTATCAGCTCCTGCCGTCAGAAAGACGCTTTAGAGTGCCTAGCTGCAGGAGAAACAAATACAAACACTCTTTTCTCCCTCATTCCGTTTCATTGCTCAACCAACAGAGAAGAGTTAAGTAGACTCCACATACATCTCACATGCAAACACACTACACACTCCCAATATCACTTGACACATCCCAGAGACATCTATGGCCTTTAATTTATTGGACTGTGAGACCCCTGACTCTTATGGACTTATATGTGTGTATGGACTCTTGGGCCCTTAAATGCTGTGTAAATGTTTTGTATGTGCTGCTTTTATGTCTTACTATGAGGATTGAGGAGATGTTTAATGCAAGACAATTTTCTGTGTAAACAGCAATAAGGTTTATCTAATCTAATAAATGTATTGATAATAGTATTGATAACTATGATAGTAATAATAGTATTGATAGTAATAAAAGCAATAATAGTATTGATAGTAATAACAGTAATAATAGTATAGAAAGCATTGATAGTTGCAATAGTATTACAGTTAGTTCCAACCAAGTAATCTGATTGGACAAGAGGCATTCCATGAGCGCTGATAGAGTATAACAGCACTGGGACTTTGAACTATACATGTTTCACTCCGCTTTACGGGTGTCCTAATAACCATTAATGTTATTAACAGTCGATTATGTAGCTTAGATTGCTAGTGTGTTCATGTGTTGCTTCGCAACATTTCAGTCCCAGTCCAGTTGCGGATCTATTTGTGTTGGCGGAGCCAAATAAACCATTAAATATACAAACAAATTATAATCTGTTCTTTATTGCTGTTAACTAATAAATGGTCCTTAAAAATAAATATCACACACGGCTGTGATCATCTTCGGCACGTGGCCTATGGCCGCGTACCTACGACCGAATCACAGCCGTGCTGATATTCAGTACAACAGCACTCCCTCTGGTGTGATATTTCTTAAATAACAGCAATAATAGTATTGATAGTTGTAATAGTATTGATAGTAATATCATTAATAAGTATTGCACACCCACCGTGGTGGACCTCAAAGTCCGAGACCCCCATGCCCTTAAAGACAGCGAGACAGGACTTCTGGATGTAGAGAGACAGGCACAGCTCTGCGTCCACCATACAGTCCAGCCTCCCCACCTACAGACAGACAGGTAGGATGGAGACTGAAACGGTTGTGATGATGCAAAGAGATGTTTTCTCCTTCTTACTTACAGGCAGGAATGGTTGTGGATCTGTCTTTATGGAAACGTGTCTATCATGATGTGAAGGGTTTCAAAACGTACATAAGGCTAAAGAGGTCCCATAGAGAAACACAGGACATCCTTTCCTGTCTCGTAGCACTTATAGCGTTCCCGTTTGTCTTTGTGATTGCGTCATGTCATTGGCTAGTGGTCGTTATTGTTAGCTAGATTAGCCTCTTTAACAAACCAGCTCAAAAACATACAATAAAATTTTACATTGTATTGCTAGCACAGCAAGACCGTGCACTGCATAAATTGGTGACCGGAATAAAGTAGCAATGTAATCAAGTGTGTAAGATCATTTAAAATTAAATGACCCACGTGGTACAAATACAAAGAAAATTAAAGCTGCAAGCAGCATTTTACGAGTGCCAAGCCTAAAGCCGACCAATAAGACCCTGCCAGACCATTTGGACCCTGACAGACCATTAAGACCCTGATGAAGATCGATTTTTGTTTGACAACGCTGGAATAGCTTCAGCTTGGATCTGTTGATGGGCGAACAAAATTTCGTGACCATACGTCAAAAGGCTGAGGAGGGTTGAAACTTTAAAGTTTCAATTGATCGCTTTAGCACCCCATAAAGTCCTAGTTTGATGAACTTTAGCCTGGTTAACCTTGACCTACACTTCTTTAAATCCAACAAGTATGGTGATGATCGACTCAAGTTAACCCCGCCTTTAGTCACCTATCATTGATTGGGCTAATTTGGTCACATGCCACGCCCATTTCGATGCCACGCCCTAATTGAAAATACGTGGACTTGATCTTGTTCAGAATTTGATTCTCAACAACTTTTCCATTGGACTCAAAATCATAGGAGTCCATTTTGATGTTGATATAAGCATTTAAGTCTTTACACGTTTTAAACAACACCCTTTTTAGAAGTCAATGACTGCTGGGTGTTTTATTGTACAGACTTTATTTTTATGTCAGATTTCAGACATTGTTCCATAGACGATATTTGGTGAAGGATTTTTGTCTAAGTCAAAAAATCCTAGGATCCTTAAGGAATTGAGTGTTTTTAACAAAGATCGGGGTAAATCTATCCAAAGAAAGTCATAGGTTCTTGAGGCAGATTTGTTCACCATGAGGATATGCATGTGTCGGCAAAGTTTCATGACTGTACGTCAAAGGGGTCACGAGCTATGCTTGTTCAAAGTTATGCATTTTTGGACTATTGCTATAGCGCCACCTTTGGGCCAGTCAGTGTAATATTTGCTCTCTGTTAATGACTTATTAAGTCCACTTCTACAGCTGTAGAAAGTTTCATAAAAAGTGTGCGAGTGGTTTAGGTGGTGTAAGTCAAACGTGGCGGAATAATAATAACACTAACGATTACAATAGGTTGCCTAGCACTTTGTGCTTGGCCCCCTAATAAGAAAAATAAAACGAACAATTACAATAGGTGGCCTTTTCACTTTGTGCTTGGCACCCTAATAAATATCTTTATGGGCGCAGCCATTTTTGTTTGCAAAGCCACGATGGTCCTATTAAAGAAACAAGGACAGCGGATTAAAAAATGGCACCCATTCATTCCTATGAAAACTGCTCAATGGCGCAGGGCAACATCAAGGAGAGATTTGCTTCCGCATCATGGGCACCTAACCACGCCCTAGTGCATGACGTGCCGGATGCAGAACTATTCTCGTTTTCTAGCATTGCTAGCATTGATGATTCTCTATATGTGATCTTTAAAGGGGGCATATTATGAAAACACCACTTTTTCTGGGATTTGGGGTGTTGTTGTGGGTACATGGTGCTCCCACACGCATACAAACTTTGAAAAAAGTCTGTACATGATTTTTTGAGTGAGATACGCATTTAAGCAGCCCATCTCCAGCTACCAAACGAGCGAGTCAGTTTCAGCACCCCCTCCTACGTAGGAACGGGGCACATTTGAATATTACCTCCCACTCGCCTCCAATCAGAGCATCGCTAAGATTTTGTGGACCAGCGGACAAGCAGCTCCGGCAGTGGGGAACTCGGCGCCAGCCCTGCAGCTAAGCTCCGGGAGTACAATCCCTTTCTCTGGCGCCGAGCTCACCCCGCCGGAGCTGCCGCCGAAGCTTCAGCGGAAGTCGGGAGGAGGAGACATGGAGTAGAAAGGGATTGTACTCTCGGAGCTGAGCTGCTGGACTGCTGCCGAGCTACCCCATATGGAGCTGCTCGTCCACTGGAGCTGCCACCTAGCTTCGGCGCCAGTTCAGCTCCCGGAGTACACCGCCGGAGCTGCCGGACTGCGGCCGAATGGCTTCGACGGCGGCCGGACTGCAGTCTGGCAGCTCCGGCGCAGGGAGCTCGGAGGCAGTCCGGCAGCTCAGCTCCCGGAGTACAATCCCTTTCTTCTCCATGTCACGGTTCATGGACTTAAGAGAGTCAATGCCAATGTTTCTTCCCCCCAATTCTTCTCAACCATGGCCGAGATATCCCCCACTACGAGTCTTTACTTGGAAGTACCAGAGATGTCAGACACAGTCTTTATTATTCATAATATCATCCGAGGCACCCAAAGCTTTTGGCTGTGATATTAGATATATTATATAAATACCCGTATATATTATTATTATGTTATATTATATTATATAGATATAGAGCTCCAGGAGTCAGCAAACAGCAACAATCCCTTCTCCTCCATGCTGTGGTTCAGTCTGACAGCTCATTGGTCAATGGGCAGCAGCTCATTTGCATCAACATTACAGACACCAGAAACAGCGCATTCTGAAGGGACTGAAACAGAGGGGAATAGCGGTAGACAATATTTTTTTTTCCTAAAAGCTATTTCCAGCAAACAGCTTCAAAAACATGTTCTCTGGAACTCAAATACTATGTTTACTTGTTGGGAAAACACCATAATATGTCTCCTTTAAATTACACTCCTCCTGCCATCTGGGAAACATTCAGTGGAGTTGGCCGAAGGAACCAAGTGCAGCGGAATAGCACAAAAGAGAGGAACGGAGGTGATCTACCTACTAGACAACGCCAGACGCCAGCATAGAGCGCAACTTTGAGAGGCACTGTACATACCTTCATACCCACACGACATCTTTTCGGTCGCAAGAGCAATAAACAGAGGAGCAACGCTCACCTTTGAGAAAGAGGACAGTCGAATTGTTACCAAAGATGGTAGCAGGTTTGATATCCATGAAAGTCAAAATTTGTTTTACTTGCCAACTGTTGAAATGAATATTGACCAATGTAAACAATGTGTGTGTCATGATGTACAAACCTGGCATGAGATTTTGGGTCATTGTAACTATGAAGATGTACAAAAGTTACAGGATATAGTGAAAGGCATGGAGACAAAGGGAGGTGTAGTAAAAGGCCAGCTTTTTGTAAAGTGTGTAGACAGGGCAAATTTACCCAAACAAGGAATAGGGAGCCAGACAGAAAGGCTAAGGAACTTTTGGAACTTGTGCACACTGACTTAGCAGGTCCCATGCGAACACAGATCATAGATGGACAAAAATATACAGTATTTTACAGACGACTACTCAGGTACCATATTGGTGTATTTTCTAAGGTCCAAAAGTGATACAGTACAGGCCACAGAAAGGTTCTTGGCAGACATAGCACCTTATGGAGAAGTCAAGTGTAGCGTTCAGACAACGGCACTGAATTTACATGTAGAGACTTCCAAACACTGTTAAGGAAGAATAAAATCAGGCACGAGACGTCTGCGCCCTATTCGCCCCACTAAAACGGCACAGCAGAGAGAGGGTGGCAAACACTGTATGATATGGGCAGATGTTTTCGGATAGAAAGTAAACTATCAAACAAGCTATGGAACTATGCTATCCAGACGGCAGCTTACGTGAGAAACAGGTGTTACAGCAGACGTACAAAGAAAACACCATACGAGCTGTTAAATGGCAGGGTACCAAATGTATCTAAACTGCAAAAATTTAGATCAGTGTGTTTTACCTACAAGCAAGAAAGGGGCAAGCTAGACTCTAGGGAGCAGGGTGTGTTCACAGGCTATGACAAAAACAGCCCAGCTTACCTGGTATACTATCCTGACACAGAGAGGGTTCAGAAAACCAGGTTGGTAAAATTCCCAACCAAGGCAGCCACAGAGAGAGAAACACAAACGCTTGAGTCACACATAGAATGTAGTGATAGAGAGGTACATCCCAAGGTCAATATGGAAGAAAATGTTGAAAAAGTGGTGCTTCTGAGGTTTTACCTGAACCGATTGTAAACAGAAGGAACCCACCGTGAAACAGGAGGAGACCATATGACCTGAAGGAGTTTGAGCCAGAGGACAAGGTTGACAAACTGCCGTATGCGACATTCCTTAAACCTACCAGGACGCCATAGTGTCAACAAAGTCAAAGCAGTGGAAAAATGCAATGGATGCGGAGATGCGATCACTGGAGGAAAACAAGACTCACAGCCTCACTCAGTTGCCAACGGGTAAACAGGCAGTGGGGGGTAGGTGGGTCTATGCACTCAAGAGTCAAGACAAGTACAAGGCGAGGTTTCGTAGCGAAAGGCTACAGTCAAAAACACGGGATTGAGGAGAGACATTCTCTCCCACAGCAGATACGACAAGTGTAAGAGTGGTCACACAAAAGGCAGCACAGAAGAATCTTATCTTGCACCACATGGATGTCAAGACGGCCTATTTGCATGCACTGATTGACTGTGAAATATATATGGAGGAACCACAAGGTTTTGAGAAAGAGTCTGAAACAGGTGGGAAAATGGTGTGTAAATTACAGAAGTCTTTATATGGTCTAAAACACAGAAATTGGAATGATATGTATACATACAGGGTTCTAAATTAGCCAGTCGCCAGTGGCGACTAACTTTGAACCTTTGGCGAGTGAAGGAAGCCGCCTAACCGGCCACTCTGGCGAGTGAAAAAAAATAGTGTCCGGTCAAACTACTTTGATGTTCCTCCCGCCCCAGCTGTGACGCTTGGGTTGTGCGCCGATGTCGTGCAGATCTTCAAGCTCACAACATGCTGTAAAGCAAGGATTTGTGAGCTTGTAGATCTGCGATCCGCCATTTTCTCTGTTAGTCCCGCCCCGTATCCAGGGAGACCGAGACGCGATTTGTGTTCAGCTCCGACAAGCGGTAAAGGAGAGGAGAAACAAACAACAGAAAAGAGGCCATAAGGCCAGTGGCCGTAACTGTTCCCCGGTCGAAAAATGTGGAGGCACATTCCGGGAGTGTGTCCACCCTCCAAATCCCCGAGAACGGAAAAAAACAACCAAGCTAATCACCGTAACGACGTAGCGACCACCGCCGAGACTGCTGTGAGTTACGCTAGAAAGTTCAACCAGAGATGGTTCACGACAGAATCAGGCCAACAAAGAGAAGTAAAGTGAACTAAAGTTGATTAGTTGATTTATCTGCTTTAACAATGCAAGTTAATACATTAAATGTTAATATTTTTAAGTAAAAAAAAAAGGCTAATTTGACTCATTCCCTTATTCCACACAATAATATGCTAATATTGCTATGATATGTGTTAAAAATGCTTATGAGTGTATTATAACAGTTAAACACATTTAAAAATATACAATACACCATGAAAAATATACAAAACAGCTATACATAATTTTTGGCCAGTAAAAAATCTTTCTGGCCAATAGATTTTTAAAGCTCACTAGCCAGTTGGCCAGTGAGCAAAAAAGTTAAGTTTGAACCCTGGTTACATACATATCTAACTGAGAATGGTTTTGAACAGAATCCTGCTGACAACTGTTTGTACACAAGAGAAAAACAGGACAAAAAGGTTATTTTGATCATGTGGGTTGATGATCTAATTGTAGCCACTAACGATGAGGATCTACTGAACAGTGTGAAGAGAATGCTCACAGATAGGTTCAAGATGAAGGATCTAGGGAGGTTGAACCATTTTCTGGGGATAGACTTTAACCAAACAGAGGGTCAGGTTACAATGTCAAAGCAGAGACATGCAACCAAGATACTAAAAAGGTTTGAAATGCAGGATTGCAGGCCAAGAGAGACTCCATGTTTAAGAGATAGCCAAGTTTAATATATTTTTCCACATGCACTTGACCAGATCTAAGCTTTGTGGTAGTAAATTATCTCAGCATTTTGCTGAACCAACTGAAGAACATTGGAACACAGTAAAACATGTTTTCAGATACCTCAAAAGGTACGAAGTAACAGGAGTTATGCTTCAAAGGAAGAGACACAAATAGACTAGGTCTCAGAATGTACTGTGATGCTGACTGGGCATCAGACGTAACATATAGGCATAGTATGACAGGATATTGGGCCAGTTTAAGTGAGGGAAACTCTCTCATCTCATGGAAAAGCAGAAAACAACCAACAGTAGCGTTATCTACAGGCGAGGCTGAGTACATGGCTTTAGCATCAGCCTTACAGGAATGTATCTACTTTGAACAGTTACTAGAAGGCATGGACAATTAGAAATGTACACAAACAAAGGTGTACGAAGACAACCAGGGTACTATTGCACTAGGTAGAAACCCAGTAAGCAGGCAAGGTGCAAGCACATAGATATTAAGTACCACTTCATCAGGGAAACTGTAAATAATGGAAGGGTAACTTTGGAATACTGTCCTACTGAGCAAATGATTGCCGATGTGTTGACAAAGCCAGCCAATAAGCTAAAGCTTAAGAAATTTGCTCAGGATTTGTTTGGCACTTAAAAGTGCAAAGTATCTGTGTGTTAAGCCAAAGAGGGAAACCTTGTTATTGTTCTGTTTTCCAGGTAACCCAATGCGCTAAGTGCGAGTGGGGGTGTTAAGTGTTAATATATGATTGCGACCTTACTCTGAAGGATCAACGTGATGATGTCACTACGTTCTAGTGAAGTAACGCGCAGGTCAAACTGTCACGTTGTACATTGTCGTTGAACTGACTGGACAGTAGTTAGTCATGTATTTTAGAGAATAAATATACGCCATAAAGGCTAAAGAGAATCTATCGCTTTGCTTATTCTTTCACCACGCCAGAGACTAGGAGTCACTGCTCCATCTCAGCTTAACAATGTCAATAACAAAGTATGGTGAATTAGGTCTATAGAGTCCACCACAAGATTACACTTTGTTGCTGAAATCTAATATTACTCTGCTCCTTGAGCCTCCCCATATGTCTTGCGATATTGGACTCATTTAGTGGTTTTATTTTTCTTATGTTTTGTGTGCATGCTGTGTGACTTTAGGCTACTGCTGCCTGTCTTAGCCAGGATACTGGAAGTGATATTTAATCACAATGATCAATATTATTTTTCAACTAACCAATACTAGTTCCCTGGAATTTTAAAATGTCAATGCACTTTTCAGCCCTGAATTACAGCAAAAGCTATTTAACAATTGATTTGCATGCCTAGTATACTACACTTTCCATTGAACAATTACCACTGTTACCATAAATTGACAAATTTGATAATGTAATCAAATGCTTACACACTAGCTGCTTTCAGACACATGTGTAAGTCCTGATATTATCCTGATGGGCCGTATGTGTGAACAACATATCCTGACATTTGTACCCTGAAAATCTCCTGAATAATACTACCCCTGAGGTAGTATTTTCTCTGTAGGAAATGTAAATGACTTTATATGTGAATGAGGAGTAGAAAGTCGGTATTTCTCAGACCACTTCAGTGGGCGTGTTGAAGACGGTTCTGCATGTCATTGAGTGGCCCCCTAAATGTCTGTCGCCTTTTGATCGCTAAATGGTTAAAAAATATTAAAATGTTGGCACTGCTTTTAAGAGTCATTTGTGGTGAACAAATGTTATACGTTGTAAAATGATGTTTTTATATTATGGGCTCAGAAATTTCTTAACATTATCGACTGGGGTTTCCACATTATTGCTATGGGTTTAATTACAACTAGAGGTTGAGCACGCGCAACACGCGCGGGAAAACTCTAGTATAATATATAATATCACAGACAAAAGCAGTGTGCGCCTCTGGATGATATTATGAATCCTAAACGACTGCATTGGGTTCTCTGACGTCTCTGGTACTGTGGTGGTGGTTACCTCGGCCATGGTTGAGAAGGAATTGGAGGAATGAAACTTTGGCTTTTGGTAGCCAAAGTTTGGATGCCCCTCCTCCTCCCATCTCGTTTTAAAGTTTGCGGAAGTAAAGTTGGTGTACTCGTGTGGGATATTCTGGCTGCTATTGGTGTGAAGGCAGTTAGAGAGAGACCAACACAGAAGCGCTGTGTACCTGTATGTGATCGTTCCTCAACATGGCCTTCAGTTTCTTGTGTTCGTTGGAGGCCGTGTTCTTCTCTCCAAACGTGAAACTAACCAGCCAGCGGTGATGTGCTAGTTGGCTCTGGAAAAAAAAATGCACAGCAGCGGCTCTGACCAGAATGTTCCTCATGTTTACACCAGGGTCAGGGTTAGGGTGAGGGTCAGGAGGATGAGGTACCTGGAAGGTGTCCTTAGTGAGGAGGGGGAGGTCAGGGAGGTGATTGATGATCTGATTGTAGATCTCTCTACTGTCCAGAGTTTGCAGCCACTAGAGAAAAGCAAATATTTATCATTAAATGACTGATTTGACCAAACTAAACGCTTTTCCACCTACCAGCACATGCCTTGTTTTTAAAGCTAGTTAGTGACCTACCAGGGTTAGGGTTAGTTAGTGACCTACCAGGGTTAGAGGTTAGTCAGTGACCTACCAGGATTAGAGTTAGGTAGTGACCTACCAGTGTTGGGGTTAGGTAGTGACCTAACAGGGGTAGTAAGTGACCTATCAGGGTTGG
Organism: Melanogrammus aeglefinus; assembly: GCA_900291075.1. Taxonomy (NCBI): domain Eukaryota; kingdom Metazoa; phylum Chordata; class Actinopteri; order Gadiformes; family Gadidae; genus Melanogrammus; species Melanogrammus aeglefinus. The sequence goes on from OLKM01000731.1 coordinate 32,084, forward strand.
TTACTGACCTACCAGCACACATATGTTTTTAGGATTAGTTAGTGACCTACCAGGGTTAGGGTTAGTTAGTGACCTACCAGGGTTAGGGTTAGTGTGTGACCTTACAGGTTAAGGGTTAGTAAGTCACCTTACAGGGTTAGTTAGTGACCTACCAGGGTCAGGGTTAGTGAGTGACCTACCAGGGTTAGTTAGTGACCTGCCAGAGTTAGTTAGCGACCTGCCAGGGTTAGTTAGTGACCTACCAGCACACTGCCTTGTTGTTGCAGAGAACTGCCAGGTGGAAAGTAGGCTGTGGCTCCGCTGGTCACCTGGAAATATAACAGCACTGAGGTTGAAATACAGTAATACTAACGCTAATACTAGGAATACTAACGCTTTTAATTAATCAATATATATACACTACTGTTCAAAAGATTCTGATCACTTAGAAATGTCCATATTTTTGAAGAATAGCACTGTTTTTTTCAATGAAGATAACATTAAATTATTCGGAAATACAGTCTAGACATTTTTAATGTGGTAAATGACTAATTGAGCTGGAAACGGCTGAATCTTAATGGAATATCTACATAGGTGTACAGAGGCCCATTCCAACAACCATCACTCCTGTGTTCTAATGGTACATTGCTGAGCTCATCGTGTTCAAAGGCTAATTGATTGACCCTTGTGCAATTATGTTAGCACAGCTGAAAACTGTTGAATAAAAGTGTGAGTTTTCATGGAAACATGAAATTGTATGGGTGAACCCAAACTTTTAAACGGTATAAAAAATAGTGTATATATAGGGTTTTTGAGTGTCGATGGTTTGGATATTTTTTCAGTATAATAATGATACTTAAGTTTACCTGGAAGCCTTCACACAGCGCGGCCTTGGAGCTGCAGTCCATCCAGCCCACCCTGACCAGACCCTCCTACAAACACACACACACACAACAACACACACACAAACACACATTACACAACGCTTTCAAAGCATTAGTGATCATCGATATGATAAACACAAACAGAACCAGTCTTACCATCATGCCGGCCAGTTTCTGCCTGGTTTGCGACTCAAGGCAATCTAAAAGAAAAGATAAGATTATTCCACTCATGTTAGCAGACACTTTAATCCATGTATGATACATGGTGTCTCAGTATGTTATTATGAATCAGTAGCTATGTGCCTGGGCCCAGTTTCCCGAAAGCATCGTTAGCCTAAGTGGATCGTTAGGTGCGTCGTACGAGCATCGTACAGTTTTTACACCGTTTCCCGAAAGCATCGATGGTAACGAACGTCGTGAAAATGCTCGTAGCTAATGAGGACTCCAGGGTACTCGTAGGACGCTATAGATCATCGTTAGCCTACTATAGCCTCAGTGGCGTCACCAGCGGACATTCTTAGTATTGGATGCATTTTATTAAAACACATCCAATACCACGGAATGCCCAGCTTGAGCCATTTCGCAACGGCGGTAACAGTGGTTACCGCCGCTATATTAGGCCTACTCAAAGACTACTGTTAGATTTAAAACAGCAAAGATAAAGACATGTCAACAACAACATAATTTATTGCAGCAATTAAAAATTCCAAAAATACATGCGCAGCCGAAATGTACAGATGAAACGCCACGTCACAATAAAATCAATTGATTCCATTGCTCTTGTGTGGGAGGTCGCTTTCGAGCTGCACTTGCTGTCTCCCTCTGATTTTAATTCAACCATCGTGGTTAAAATGTCCTCATATTGATCAATGACAGAAGACCTAGGCTACTAGACATGCATCATGCTGAGACCAGCGGGTGTCTGAGAATTACTGCAGGCGTTTTTTGTTGCGATTGTTTGCATTAAGCACTGTAGGCGCTTCGGTGAGGCTGTGATGAAGTTCACTATTTATTGGACCCTGTCAAGACAGTAACGAACATCCCTGACCATAGTTAATCGCGTTTGTAGTCTACTGTGAACTCATTATTGCATGCGGGTGTCTTCATTCATAAAAAAATGAAAACATTCGGGAGTATGCAATAATACAAATTATTCTAACGAGGTCAGAGACTCCGTGCACAACCCCACCTTCCCCAGTGAACCAAGAAACTCTGCACCATGACAAACAAGGGATTTGACCCCCTCGGTTTTACACAGGAAACTTATAAGAAGGTGAAATCGCCGGGCGTGCTAAGCTGCGACCGAACCGGCTCGGCGGTGTAAAAAGACCTATAGCCAGGGTTCGAGTTAGGTGAGGGGGCCAGTAAGACTGAGTTCCGATAGAGAGAGGTCTGGCTCCCATGAAAGCAGCAAACTCAAATATCTGTGGGGGTCTCTGAAAATACAGCAGCATAATACAGCAGAGTAATATTGACATTAAGTGGGATAATAGAACGCCGGTCATTATCGGGAAAATAAGCCCAGACAGGACGAACCGGAGACCGACGCGAAACGGAGGTACTTCAACCTGAAGGGGCTTATTTTCATTAATGAGCGGCTACTTGCCAAACGAAAAAATAACTTCACAAGGTGTCTTTTTACAATTTATTTGTTACCATAGGCCTACGTAGTGTTGATCAGAAGAGAAATAGTTAGCAAAGACATTGGCGTCGCTAAGCAACCGAAGAAGCTGAAGGGCCCATGCAAGTGAACGAAGCGTTCCACGGCATTGAGAAGAGCCGTGTCATAATAGCCCACATTACAATTACAATTAGGGCATTTAGCTGACGCTTTTATCCAAAGCGACTTACATCGGTTAATACACACATTGACACACTAACAGCAGAATCAACCATGCAAGGCAACAGCTAGCTCGTCAGGAGCAGTTAGGGTTAAGTGTCTTGCTCAGGGACACATCAACACTCAGTTAGGAGGAGTTGGGTATCGATCTGTCTTGTAACCTCTCGGTTACATGACAACTGCTCTACCTCCTAAACTAACTCGAACCCTGCCTATAGCCTACTTCATCCTGCCCAACAATATGGGCGATCTAGACCAAGCTCTCCTAATCGGGTCAGCAATAGCCGTGTTTGAATGATAATGAATGATTGGAACGTTTCATTTTTAATGTCAGAGAGCCAATCAATGAAACCTTATGCGGAATCAGATAAAGTCGGCTCTCTCGCAGCGCAAAGTATGTTTCAGAAATCAGCATTAAGATTATAATGTAGTTGTCACACAAGCTATTGTGGATTTTTGTAATATGGAATTATTTCAGGGGGGGAAATGCCGTGAATAAATGTATGCACAGTGCGTTCAGGATTAGGACTGATGTCGGCCTAGGCCTTATCAATTGTGTTTTAATATCTTTAGCATTTATATTATTGCACTCTATTCTTTTCGTAGGCTACTCTGTGGTTGGCCTTGAGGGGGAGATATTTTAACCCTTTTAAACCCCATTTTCCTGCGACATTCCTGCGTCTCCCCCTGCGTCATAGCCCGTTTCAGCAACTTCCTACGAACGTCGTGGGTGCAGCGAATGCGCGTTCATGAGGAGTTTTGGGAAACGCTCCAAAGAAATGAACGATGGTTCGCAAGATCCATCATGAGAATGATCGTACGAGCGAAGATCCATCGTTATCAGGAAACTGGGCCCTGGACCTTTCCAGATCTTGTTTTCACTGCTGCAGCGCTAGGATCTATCTCTCGTATCTACCTCTAGTAGGGCTTTTCATTCTCACTTGTTTTTTGCATTTTAAACACAGAATACTTTGATGAATAAATGCCTGAAGAATAAGAATTCTTACATTTTTGACGGCAATGTATACAGGTTTGAGCAAGTGCAGGAGAGAGTGTGAGAGTGTACAGGGCACTATTGATAAGCCGAGTACTTTGGGTGTCAGAATATGTTTGAATATTAAAGAGCGTGTGTGTGTTTGTGTGTCTGCTGTCAGAGTTCAAGATTCTTGTGGGTAGAAGCAGTCCCTAAAAGAATAGGCCTGTTTTGCTGTTTTCTCAGCATGACCAGGAACCCTGCTGTGTGTGTAGACAGGGTAGTATTGTGTGTGTGTGTGTGTGTGTGTGTGTGTGTGTGTGTGTGTGTGTGTGTGTGTGTGTGTGTGTGTGTGTGTGTGTGTGTGTGTGTGTGTGTGTGTGTGTGTGTGTGGGTGTGTGGACAGGGTAGTATTGTGTGTATTTAGGAACTAGCATTGTTTGGGTTGACAGGGAAGTTTGTGTCTCCCTGTCTGTCTGTCTGTCTTACCTCCAGTTTCACTGCAGAAGGTGATCAGCCATCCGACCCCTGAGGAGAACGCCTGCTCAATCTCAGTAAACACGTTTCCTGGGAAACATTCAGAAAAAATGTTCAAAATAATGAATCTGTCTAACAGGAATTTGTCTAACAACATACTGCCATCTTCCTTTTATCTTTCAAGACTTTAAACACAAATTGTATTTTCAGTAAGAATAAGATTACAAAGAATGTTTCCATGCTAAATAATATGATAAATAAATTCAATGGACATATAGTGGTCACTCACTTAATTGAAAACATACAGGGCTTGTGTTAGCACTAGCATCCAGAGTCTTACCTTGCCAGAGTTCTGTCACTGTTGTTGTGATGAACTGCATAGAGAACTGAAGTAGACTGTCCTTAGAGCGGTCTCCAAAGTACTTCTCAGGTTTCTACAGAGGGATAATGACAGTATTAAGCCTACTACTCCATATCCAGTTCACCAATACAAGAGCAATACAGCACCAATACTTCCCAAATCCATCACCAGTAACGCACGAATACAGCACCAATAGTGCATCAATATAGCACTAATAGCGCATCAATAAAGCACCAATACAAAACTAATAGTGAATCAATACAGCACCAGTACAACACTAATAGTGTATCAATATAGCCCCAAAACAGCACTAATACAGCCTTCATATGGCCCCAATTATGCAGCAGCACTAAGTTACCTGGCCTGCTCTGTAGACGTACAGACTGGGGTAACTGTTGATGCCTTTACTCCTGCAGAGGTGGCCGTTGTCCCCGCAGTTCACTGCTCCAATCCGGATCACCCCGTCCATCTCTTTAGCCACCTCCCGCCACTGGAGACAGGTAGAGGGGAGCAGTCAGACAGACAGGTAGAGGGGAGCAGACAAGACAGACAGGTAGAGGGGGAGACATTCAGAGAGACAAGTAGAGGGGGAGACATTCAGAGAGACAAGTAGAGGGGGAGACATTCAGAGAGACAGGTAGAGGGGGAGACCTTCAGAGAGACAGGTAGAGGGGGAGACCTTCAGAGAGACAGGTAGAGGGGGAGACCTTCAGAGAGACAGGTGGAGAGGAGCAGTCAGACTGTAACGTAGTCTGGTCTAATCTAGTCTGGTATGGTCCAGCCCAGTGTAATGTAGTATGGTCTAGTCCAGTGCAGTGATGGGAATAACGGCGTTGAAATAAACGGCGTTACTAACGCCGTTACTTTTTTCAGTAACGAGTAATCTAACTAATTACTTTGGCTGTCACTATAACGCCGTTATCATTGCCGACACCCCGTTACTGCACGTTACTCAAGTCGCACAATGAACTTTATTTTTAACTTCATGATAGGACTCGTGCGCGTGTTGTCATGAGAGAAGGGAGGATGAGATAACCTCTCAGCAATTGGCTGATGTATAGTAAGATTACGTCTTCAGCCAATCAGAGAAATTAGGTAGGTGGGTGTTTCCGCATTCACAGTGGCGGGTGTTTAGCGCTTACAATACCGAGAGAGATGGAGAGTGAGGAGGACTCCAGCAGCAAAACAGCGTTTTCCAGATGGAAATATCGGCACTATTTCAAACTCACTGAGGTTAAAGGTAAAAATGTGCACGTCGAGTGCACATTATGTTCCAGAACGAAACATTTGTCCAAGTCTTGTGTGTTAGCAACTCCAACTTAATGAAGCACCTGTCGACGGCTCACGCTTCAACCAAATTAGTGGCCCAAGAATACACAGGGGGGGCTTGTGTTGACAAAGGATCCGCTAACAAGGAAGGACCCTCCCCATGCAAGCAACAAAAACTTGACTTTAGTGCCTCTGCTCCCAAACTATCTCAGACAGAGCTCTATGGCTTGATAGGGATACGTTGTGGAAAACATGCTTCCGATATCAACAGTGGAGTCAGACTCCTTCAGGGCGTTGATAGGCAAAATCCCAAGAAAAGGAGGCGTCGGTCCGCCCTGTAGAAAGACGTTTTCGAATTACATTGATACCGAATATGCTAACATGAATGCTGAGCTAAAAAAAGAATTCGAGCAACTGGAATACTTGGCTACAACTGCAGATATATGGACAGCACATAACAAAAGCTACCTAGGCGTAACTGCACACTGGATGCATCCAGTAAACATGCAACGAAAAAAAGCTGCCCTGGCATGCCGACGGTTCAAGGGCCGTCATACCCACGAGAGCATTGCCACAGAACTTCACAACATCCACTCGTCTTATGGCATTTCGCACAAATTAACGGCAACTGTCACTGACAATGGCTCGAATTTCGTTAAGGCATTTAAGAAATATCAGTCAGTTGAGGAGGATGACTCTGTGGATGAGGAAGATGACGAGGTTACTTTTGTTGACATAAATGGATGTCCTTGCAAGCCCGTGTTGATGAGGATGATGATGTGATTAATTTAACCACCACACATACAGGTGTGCAATCACACACACTGAAACCTTGTGTCATGTTTCTGACATTGAAAAGTGGATTCCTCTCCAGACCAGAGAAGGCACTTTACAGAAAGTGCAAACTGCAAAATGCACAGCCTTGTGGAATAAGGCCAGCCCGTTCCACAGTGGGTTGCAAGAGACAGTAGAGGATGTGGTTGCAAAGAAGCTGATAGTGCCTTGCAGTACCAGATGGAATTCTTTCTATGATGCTCTAGCTAGGATTTGCAAGATTCCCATAGTGGACCCTCATTACCATCTCATCCAAGTTTGGCTCGAAAAGCAATCACAGAAAAAAGAGCATCAGCTCCTGAAGGAATATTGCATTGCCAATGAAGCCACTGACAGTCGCCCTAAGATATCCTCCAGGGAGAGGACAAACTGCTACCTTGGCACACTGCTACCTTACCCTGGAGACCTTGATGATGAAAACCCTTGAGCTGAAGAGTGGGCTTCAAATACTTGTGGACCTTCCAGAGGCAATTGTGGAGGTAAGAACTACATATCTGTCTAATTTTTTTAAATTGTGTATAATGTGTATAATTGTATAGATGTGTATAATTATAATAAATGTGTATAATTGTCTATAGTGTATTATATATTGTACTCAAAGTGTGTGTATGTGTGTATGTGCGTGCGTGCGTGCGTGCGTGCGTGCGTGCGTGCGTGCGTGCGTGCGTGCGTGCGTGCGTGCGTGCGTGCGTGCAAGAGAGAGAGAGAGAGAGAGAGTTTGTATTTGTATAGAGACAGTAATGTGTTCTTTGCTTTATGTCATTTCAGGCAATAAAAACAAGATTTGCAGAGGTGCTGGACAGTGACAGCGCTCTCCTGGCTGCTGTGACTCTGCCCAGGTTCAAATTACGTTGGCTGCGAACCCAAGAAAGAAAGGACAAGGCCAAAGCAGAGCTGCTGGCGGTATACAGTGTAATGTGTGATAGTGTATTGCACCGTAGGAGCCAGCTGGTCTAGTCTGTTCTAGTCTGGTCTAATCTAGTTTGGTCTAGTCTAGTCTAATTTACTGTACCGTAGGAGCCAGCTGGTGACAATGAGAGCAGCGAGGGAAGTAGAAGTTAATGAACCAGATTTCCCCAGAGTTCACCGCCGCATCTGAAACACACACGTAGATATTGAAATACATATTATACATAGGAAAATATATATATTATGTAAGGGATAATGTATAGTTCGGAGGTTGTTATGGAGAAATAAACCCCGACAGGTTGTATGGAACCCCGACGCGAAGCGGAGGGGTTCCATACAACCTGAAGGGGTTTATTTCTCCATAACAACCGACTAACTATACATTATCCCGCTTATTACACGGCTTTACGAGTGAAATAAATAATAAACAATAGATAATAACCCACAATGATTCAGCAGCGACAAGGATTCGTCGGTAAAGTAAAGTAAAGTAGCGCGGTAAAGAGCGCTGTCCCTAGCAACGGTCTGTTATACATGACGACGGTCCGTTATACAGAAATAAAATACCGCAGAACGCAGCGCTGGACCAATCAGAGAGCAGCATTCAATAGAGCCGTGTAATAAAGATATATAATACATAGAAAAACCTATTATACATAGAAACGTATGCGTATATAAATACATATATAATACATAGGGCCCTATTTGAACGGTCTGAAACGCAAGTGAGAAGCGCGAAACACAACTGGCTTTGTGGGCGGATCTCTGGCGCTGTTGCTATTATACAGGTGGATAAATGACTCTTGCACCAGATGTAAATCTAAAATTGGTTGGTCTGAAAACCCCAAAGTGTGTTTTGGGCATAACATGCAATAAACCAATGAGGGCCATCTCCCAACCACTTTAATGTGTTTGCTGTACGGTGTTTGCAGATGCATTGATTTAAAAGTACAACTGCTTACTGCTGTATCAGATGTTCTTTCCCAAATAATATAACCAAGGGTATCATTTACTCTAAAACTAGATTTTTTCCCCCAAATTCTGAAAAAGTCCTACTGCAGCATATACCAAAAACTCTTGAAATTTTCAGGTATGGTTACCAATAACTCCCAGTACCCTTAAACTGGGAGCGCTATTGTAAAAAAATCATGAATTAGGCTTATTTCTCAGACCAGATTGACCTGGACTCAAAATTCTTTCATCATATTACTGGTAATCACTAGAATCAGATGCATAATGGCCCTGCTCTTATGCCCTTATTTTTTTTTACTTTTCCCACAATTTCATAGAAATAAAAAAAATCACACGCTACAAAAATAATCAAAAATTCCCCAAAATTGCCACATAAAATCTATAGACAAGGCCTCACGAATGTTAAACTGATTTCTTGTTCCATTTGAGAAATATTGCCCAATAAAGTTGGATCAGTTAGTCCATTTTTCTTATATGACCATTTTGTTATTGTATAAAAAAAAGACTCCATTAGGTGGATACCAATTTTCAGATATGTGCTCTTTTAAGAAAGCCCTTAATTCTCTTGTGAAATGTGTGCTTGGAGTTTTCTTGATGTGTGTTTATCAATAGATATTTTGACCATGTGAATGGGGCTTCATACAGTTCAGGAATGTCAGTGGCTTAATGTGATAATGCCTTGTACTGGTGATCCTTAGGTTGAGAGTTTGAATCCCCACTCACCTGAAAGCCGAGGCACAGTAATGCATTTCTGGAAACATCTTCATCAACATCTTTCTTCCATAATTATATGTCATATTTCTATATCTTCCCTATACAGCTTATCTTCCATTATTGTGTTCTTGACTTTCCACTTTGCTCGGACCCCGTTAATCACCGCTTGCGGTTATATTTATTAGTATTATTTAAACGCATGGCATAGCCTACTACAGTGTTCATTCATGCAGCCCCTATGGAAAATAAAATGTTTCAACAATCCACATGCTATTTCTATGCAGTTTCACAACAATTTGACATCATAATATTTCAATTAGGCTAATCGTTTGCATGTTTGTGCTGTGTATAGCCTCCGTGTGTGTGAGCTTATGTTACAGTTCCCACCTGCCTAGGCACGTCAAAATAGCAAACCAACTGCCCTATCCGCTAGGGAACTTAGACCAGGATTTTTTCGGTCAGTGACGCAATTGCAAAATCAATCTGTAAAAGAGCATCATGTATCATTTGTGCCGGAACACGCCTCTGCTTTTCGCCGACATGCCTCACATGGCGCAAGTATAGTGGCGCGAATTTGACGCGGGGGAAAAAATCCCCAAAAAAATAAAAATAAAATCTAAGTCATTAATTCCCTCACTCTCCACCTCAAGATGGTGTGTGGTGAGTGTTCTGGCGCGGAATGCCGTGCATCAAGTGGGTGCTACACACTGGTGGCGGCAAGTGATTTCCCCCCTTCACTTTAAAGCGTCTTTGAGTATCTAGAAAAGCGCTATATAAATGCAATCCATTATTATTATTATAAATAATACATACCAAAGTCTCCTCTGTCCAGAGTGATGATCTCCAGATCCTCATCATAGATACCTAGACAGACAGACAGACACACACACTTTACCCAGTTACTTTATTACCTTAAGCCCTTATTACTGTCATACTGCAATATTGCTGTATACATATTATGAATGAGATAGGGAAGATTGCTTTTCAGTTTTTGATCCTACAGTGTGAGTAGGCTTTAAAGAACTCCTATTATACTACTTTTCTGGTCTTAATTTATTATTAATGACTCCTATAGAGCAACCTGACACGAATCACAGCACAAAAAACCAAATAGATTTTCGTTAAACTCTTCCTCTCATCTGGGCGCTTTCAGCATTCTCTGTCAAAACTCTGCTCCGTCCTTCTCCGCCCCCTCTTCCCCCTCCTGCCAACCCCACTACGTTGTTATTGGTTACCTTCCGGAAGAGGAGGTTGCAGCATTACCATGCATGGAAAATCCGGATTGTTCTATATCGAAATTTGAACAAGTGAATCACGACCAGTGACCCTACTAGTGTTTAGCGCTCTGCACAGCCACGACGATCAGCAGGGAATACGTCTAAATGCATGTACGTCATTATTTGACACTTCATAGTTAACATGGCAACTTTTGAATTCCTGCTGTGACCACTAAGAGTAAACAAAGGAATACTTAGACACACTGCTAATCTCACAAATCTCATACCTATTGCCTCCAAACCAAAACAAAAAACTTAAAGCCGATCAACAACACCATCAGGATGGGTCTACTTAATGTAAGGTCTCTTAATAAATCATTTTTAGTTAATGATTTTATCACCACTTATAAACTGAATTTTATGTTTTTAACTGAAACATGGCTGGAACAAAATAACAGTGCAACCGCTCTGATAGAGACAGCTCCTCCCAACTATAACTTTTTGATGCATGTAGATCCGGAAAAAGAGGTGGAGGGGTTGCTGCCATTTTTAAAAATGTATTTCAGGGGAAATAGATGTTATTTGGTGATTTTCCATCATTCAAATACCTTTGTGCTGTATTGAAATGCTCCCCCAGAGTTCTCCTATTTATTATTTACAGGCCACACACATACATACAATTCACAGAATTATTGTCTATCATCTCCACAGACTTTGACTGTCTGGTGACTTCAATTTTCATACTAATGATTTGAATGACAAGTGTGCAAAAAACTTTTTACCTTTTTGGACACATTTGAACTGTCTCAACATGTGAAAGAGGCTACTCATTGTAAGGGGCAGACTCTAGACCTGGTTATCACAAAGGGCCTCAAGGTTTCTGATCTCTCTGTGACTGATCCTTCCTTGACTGACCACTTTTGTGTTTTCTTTAACATATCTTTTATTCCGGACATACAAACAAAATCAAATACTGTCAAAAAACGGTATATCAATGAAGATTCTAATGTACTTTTTAAAAAGGCCATCTCCTTGCTACCACCTCTCAAGTCATGTTCTGCTGATGATCTTGTAGAAAACTTTAATTTGAAATTTTTTGAAAGTCATAGATGTCATTACACCATATAATTTTAAAACGATTTCTGGAAAGCAAAAGGCACCCTGGAGAAAGCTGCTTCTGTAACAGCACAGAAAAAAGAAAGCAGGAAGGTTGAACGCATCTGGCGTCAAACAAAACTTCATATTCACCATGATATCTATAAAGAGAGCCCCTGTGCCTACAATTTAGACTTAAAAAGTGCTAGAGAAACATTTTTCTCCAATATCATTAAAACCAATAATAATAATTATGCAAAAACCCTATTTGCAACTGTTGACAGACTGACCAACCCCCCAACACAAATTCCCCCCCATCTCCATTCCACGCAGAAATGCAATGAGTTTGCAGCTTTTTATACTGATAAAATTGAAGGCATCAGACGCGCCATTACCTACCAACCTCTTTAAGAATGCTTTTTAATTCCTAGCAATAGACATATTGCAGATAGTTAATAACTCTCTCCAGTCAGGCAATTTCCCAAAAGCCTTGAAAACTGCAGTTATTAAACCCCAAAAAAGCAGAGCCTAGATGCCTCTATTATTAACAATTACAGCCCAATATCAAATCTACCCTTCATAAGTAAAATCATTGAGAAAGTGGTCCTCCAGCAACTTCATCACTTCCTGGCATCAACTGGTTGCTATGACACCTTCCAATCAGGATTTCGACCCCTGCACAGCACTGAGACCGCCCTCATTAAAGTTGCTAACGACATCCGTCTTAACAGACTCTGGCAAAACCTCAATACTAATACTACTAGACCTCAGTGCTGCATTCGACACTGTAGACCATACAACACTTTTGGACAGGTTAGAAAACTGGGTGGGGCTTTCAGGCACAGTTGGTTCAGTTCCTACCCACAAAATATTAACTACTTTGTTTCCATTGGCGACTTTGTATCAGAATCAACCAATGTGACATGTGGAGTCCCACAAGGTTCGAACTTAGCACCCTCTGTATTCAACATCTACATGCTCCCACTAGGACAAATCATGTAAAATAACAATATTGACCATCATTGCTATGCTGATGACACGCAAATCTATGTATCGCTATCACCAAATGACTTTCGGCCCATAGATCTGCTGTGCCAGTGCATTGAGCAAGTGAAAGACTGGATAATTGTATTTGGTGCTAAAACGGCATGGGTTAAACTAACCCAACACCTTCACTCTCTGTCCCTGAAAACCTCAATCAAAGCCATAAATCTAGGGGTTATCATGGATTCAGACTTACATTTCGACAGTCATCAAAATCTGCATATTATCACCTTAAAAATGTAGCAAGACTTAGAGGGCTCATGTCCACCGAAGACTTACAAAAACTTCTACATGCCTTTATCACTAGTAACAGTCTCCATACAGGTCTCCCAAAACTAACTCTAAGGAAGCTTCAGCTTGTTCAGAATTCTGCTGCTAGAGTTCTAACAAAGACCAAAAAATTTGAACATATTACACTAATTCTTAAATCGTTACATTGGCTTCTTGTAGGTCAGAGAATTCCTTTTCAAATCATGTTGTTAACCTATAAATCCCTACATGGTTGAGGCCCAAAATATTTGACTGATATGCAACTAAATAAGCCTTCTAGACCACTAAGATCTTCTGAGACCAATCTGTTAATTATCCCCAGAGTAAACACGAAATAGGGGAAAGCAGGATTTAGTTACTATGCAACAAATAGCTGGAATAAACTTCTGAGGCCTTTATCACTAGTAACAGTCTCCATACAGGTCTCCCAAAACTAACTTAAGGAAGCTTAGCTTGTTCAGAATTCTGCTGCTAGATTTAACAAAGACCAAAAAATTTGAACATATTACACTAATTCTTAAATCGTTACATTGGCTTCTTGTAGGTCAGAGAATTCCTTTTCAAATCATGTTGTTAACCTATAAATCCCTACATGGATCTGAGGCCCAAAAAAAGATAACGATTTGAGACCAAAGTTCTGTCTGGGATAGAGTCTAGAAATCTGGGTTGGAGTCCCCAGAGAAAGGACCAAGTTCCTTTAGGTCGGGTTGGAGTCCCAGAGTACGGACCAAGTTCCTTTAGGTCGGGTTCGATTCCCATAGAAAGGCCTGAGTTCTGTCTCGGTTGGAGTCCCAACGTCTGTCTGGGTTGGAAACCCAGAATAAAGTCTTTGGTTCGTGGTTAGAGTCCTCGACGTGTGTCTGGGTTAGAGTCCTAGAATCTGGGTTAGAGTCCTAGAATAGAGTACTAGAATCCGGGTTGGAGTCCCAGAGAAAGGACCAAGTTCCTTTAGGTTGGGTTAGAGTACCGACGTGGGTACCAAATTTCTTTAGGTCGGGTTGGAGTCCCGACGTGGGTACCAGAGACTGTTGATCTGATCTTAAATACATTGCACTTTCTATTTTACTCATTTCTTTGCATACGTTTTCTTTTACTCATCTATTATTTAATTTTATTGTATGACAATATAATATATGTGAAGCACTTTGAGTCTGCCTTGTGTATGAAAAGTGCTATATAAATAAAGTTGCCTTGCCTTGCCTATCCTTAAACATGACTATAAATCATTATAACAATGTTTATAGGTCATAAAGTCGAAAGAGCCTAATAGGTGCTCTTTAATGTAATGTATTTAATAGACTATCTATAATCTTTTAGGGAACATCACAGGTCTTCCAGAGAGCCCTAATCAATGCAAAGGTTCTTCTGAAAGAAAAGAAACATGCCATACAGACAAATAGAACCAATCAGAGCTGGAGTAGGAGCCAATCCTTAATACGATAACCTCACGATGTATCATTGATATGAAAAGTAACCTACATCAGTATAACAATGGTACGATAAACCGTAAGCTGCTGAAGTCATAACATTAAAATATGAACCGTAAACCATTCTACAATTATAACACACACTATTTATAAGATAAGAATTGCACCTATCAATGTTATAACGATGGTTCCCCTACTGAGTCATATTGCTAGTAACATTTACGTCACCCACATACGTTAACCAACATGAAGTTACCTACAGTCATGTTGATAGTATCATGTACATAACCCACAGACGTTAACTAATATGAAGAGTTACCTACAGTCATGTTGATAGTATCATGTACATAACCCACAGACGTTAACTAATATGAAGAGTTACCTACAGTCATGTTGATAGTATCATGTACATAACCCACAGACTTTAACTAATATGAAGAGTTACCTACAGTCAAGTTGATAGTAAAATGTATGTTACTTACAGACGTTAACTAATATGAAGAGTTCCCTACTGAGACATGTTGATAGTAACATGTACGTTACGTACATACAGATGTTAACTAACATGATATGAAGAGTAACCTACCGAAGTCATAGCGATAGTAGTTCCAGCTCTCGTAACGTCCTCCTTGCTGCTCATCCAAACCCTTCTCTCCGTATTTATCGTACTTCTTCCTCAGATCTTCATCCTTCAGGACTTCATAAGCGCGGTTGATCTTCAGGAAGGCGTCGTGAGCAGACTTATCGTTCTGCAGGACCACACAGATGTTGAGTAGAGCACGAGAGACAAGACAAATATTCTGTGGAAGAGATTTCACAAGAAACTCACAGGTTTCTTATCTGGATGCATGGTGAGAGCCAGCTTCTTGAAGGCTTGTCTGATTTCCCTGACCGTGGCCTCTCTCCCCACACCCAGCAGGTTATAGTAGTCCTGAGTCTCAGCCCACACCGAGGCCAGCAGCCAGCCTACTAAGAGCAGCTTCATCTGGGGTAGGGACCGATGGCCCGACGGGGCCCTGGGTTGAAGGCCACAGAACATCTTTAAGGAGGGTTTCCACCACTGCTCGACCAGGGACCACAGGAAGGCTAAAGCATGAGCTACCCGTTCAGCTCGTGAGGGCAACACTCCAGGGGACGTTGATGTCTGTAGACATAAGAGGGAAAAAAACATGAGCTATCTCTAAGAATGCACTATTCATTCAGCCGACTCCCAATTCTTCAGTAAAACAATGACTATGATGTTGGAACATGGATATTCAATCCTTAATAACGTGTTTAAACCTGTATATTACACATGAATTATTACACATGAATAACATGTTGAAACGCGGAGATTCAATCACTAATAACGTTTGACCCTCAATACGACATCATTTACACGTGTAACCCTTGATATGACATAATTTATAAACTGCTCCACCCAGGAGATGACATCCTTTTTCAAACATGTAGACAAATATTTAACCCAGGAGAGGCCCCGTTATGAATGTGTGACATAACCCTCATAATGTTAAGTTAAGCCAACATTAAGGTTTAGCAGGGTATATAACACTTTGGGTATACTTCTCTTAGGTTTAGCAGGGATATAGAACACATTGAGGGTATATTGCTGAGGTAGACCCGCCTAAACATTAAGTTCTCCTCAGGTCGATCAGACTGCTGACGTTGCACTGAGCAAACAAAGTAAAGAGACAAATAACGCAAGTAATAAGTTGTACGATAATAAGACAGATTTTAGTCATACATAGTATAATTAGTAGACACTATAAGTAATATATTGTGAACGGCAGACACGCTATACAACTTGTGTAAGAATAAGTCCACTAATTGTTCATCTTCAAAAACCTCATAACAAATTAAGCATGCAAGTCTTTCTAAAGTTAACCCACACTCATTCTGCATTCCTGCACTGTACAAAACGAGAGTTAACATTAACATCATGATTATTCCATCATTTCAGGGCACATTAAATGACCTGGTTAAGTATTGAGCAGGAGCCGGTCGGTTCTTACGCTGCAGCGACTGATGCACTTTACAACCGATGTAGAGAACCAACTCGATATACACCCCAAAAAGCAGCAGACACAGCGGTGGAGTATAAAACCCTATCCGGACTAATTAACTGTAATCTCTATCAAAGCATCTAGGGACCAAACTATGGGGCGGAATCCGGTTCAGTGTCCGGGATCTTCCTCCGGACGACGACGTTGCGAGCAAATAGTGGCGAAGTCACGCCCTTTCCGGTAGAGCCCATTGGATTTATGAGATTGAAAAATATGCATGGATTTCAATGGAGAGAAAGTAATTATTTTCTGGTCCCAGTCTTTATATGCCCCGGATAACACATATGTTGTTTGTGGATTTAAATGATAATTTTTCATACAAAGAGTTTGACCATTTATTGTGCAATTAAAGTTAAAGGCTGTAGAGAAAACACAATGAGGAAGACTCGTATGTGACGTCACGCTCCCTGCGACTGGCGTGGACAAGCCCGACAATCTCCCCGTCGGCATAACTGATACTCTCCACATGCCCCGACTTATAATGGTTTTGACCTCTTTCGATGCTTTTATCCTCCGCTTGGAAAAAAGCGGTGAAGTGGAGCAGAGAGGTACCGGAATTCCAAGTGCGGGTGGTGACATATCATTCGTGTTCAGAACAGCGAAGAGCTGTAGTTCACAAAGCGGCCAAAACCTAACATTATCAAACTTCTTTAAGTTTTCTTAGCATGAAAAATTATCATTTAAATCCACAAAAAACGCATGTGTAATCTAGGGCATATAAGGGCAGGGACCAGAAAATAACTACTTTCTCTCCTTAGAAACCCATTCATATTTTTCGACCACATAGGTCCCATGGGTTCTACCGGAAGAGGCGCGAGTTGGTCCATGGTGATGGTTCCTCCTCAAACCCTTCCGAGGTTCCACCAAACGCATCTTAGAGGCGGAACTAATATTGTCCCTGACCCGTGACGACTTCCGCTGAGAACCTCTGGAAAAAACATTATTGCCTTCACTTTTAACTTTGATTAAGCACTTTAACTGTACACTTCAGTCATTTAATTTAACATCAGCTATTATCTACTGGAGACACGGTCTCTTTGGAAGGACTCGTTCTGTTTTCAGCGGATAGCCACCTTCACTGCGTTAGCATCGTTAGCCTAGCAGCATAGCCGCCACCGGTCTAGTCCTCAGTTTGAATCCGCCCGCCTGGAGGAAACACATCGCCTGGAGGAGACACACACTGCCTGGAGGAGACTCACATTCCTGTCATTAGAGAGATGGACCTACAAGGTAGGAGACATCTAAACATGATGACACTGGGATGGTATGAATAAGAGCCGTTCACTTATGTCTGTTCATGTTGACGCGGTCAATCACATGCGTCCCTCAATGGTTTCTAAAGGGGGTTCTGAGCCCATGTCCCTGGGCTCCCCCACGTCTCCCAAGCCCGGGCCTGGGGCCCAGTTCCTGCCCGGCTTCCTCATGGGTGACCTGCCGGCTCCAGCCAGCCCCCAGCCTCGGTCCTTCAGTCTGTCTGCCCCAGGGTTGGAGCCCAGGACTCCGCTCCACTCCGCAGGTATAGAGAGTGCCACACCTGCATGGCATTCATGACATACACCCAACCTGCCCAAAACCGCACACCAGGGGTTGACACTAGGTCTCAAAAGCACTTGCCCATCGGGCAAGCACAGGTCATGTTCAACTTGCCCGAATGTGATTTTCACTTGCCCAAATTAAAATCAGAATCGTGAATGGGACTCTTTTTGCCAGGTACACCTTACACTCACATTCCTCCCCTTAGTTTCAACGAGTTTGGACTAATGGGAATACCTCCATCCCTTCAAAGTTAGCGTTGGCTGCTTCTTGCCATGATTGCTCTTCAAGCTACCAAACCCTGTCACGTACCGTGTGGAATGAGAGAATTTTCAGTTGTAATGCGTTTCTTTACTTTATACCTGACAAAAGTAGGAGTAATGAACTGTCTAAAGGTGATGTCAAAATCCCTACCGTAACACAAATTCACACCGGTGTACTCTCTATACCGTTTATACCGTACACCCTAGCTGAAATACAATGCTGAAGAAGAATGGACAAGACACACGTTATTTCACTAATGAACCTGATCTGTCCTACAGAATAAAAGTGTGCATTTGTTGCTGAAAGGACAGCTCTGTGTGCAGCATGTTTGTACTGGTCTGGGTGGATCTAAGCAGCAATCCCACTATCCAGTTCAGCTAAACTAATTGATAATGAATAACTCCAAGAAGCCTGGTGCCGATTAGGTAGGTTTACTCAAATTAAAAGAGTGAAACTGAAACACAAACATAAATATATATCAGTTACAAAACTGGAAGCACTCAAAATGCAAAAACACAATACAACATATTGCAATAACGAAGTGCACGAAAGTTGGAGTGTAGCGTTGCTGTATCTCTCCACAGGCAATAAACATATATGGAAAACATAGTTGGCGCCATATAAAATAGTACAAATAGATGATCCAATAACCAAAATAATGCTGCTGATGCGTAGCTAAGTCCTAACAAGCGATCATACAGCTAGCAAGACTAGGATGGTGGAAGATGCGATTTCTCTAGTGTGGATGTAACTCAGTTGTCAGTGGAATCACTTCCGGCCCACTTCCGGAAGTATTAACAAATAAAGCTCGATAAAATAAAAGCCTCAGCATAAAAACAGCGACAAATGGGGTCCAGAACAATGTTTGAAGGTCTACTCTGGGACTCCTTTTGGGAGGGCTGCCTCCATTTCAGGTTCAGCTTTACACAAAGTAGCAGCATCTTGCCCAAATCTGGAATCACCAGACCAAATCTGCTCTATCCGAAATAATTTAGTTGTTCTTTAACTGTGTGTTGGGTTAGGCTCCACCCCTCAGCCCATCCTTCACACTCCAAAGGACAAGAGTGGAGCACCGCCGGCCCGCAGTATCTATGACGACCTGACTGCCTCTGGGGCCACGCCCATCAACCTCTACAGACAGGTAGAGTGACAGGCCGATCTGGATTCTGTTCATATAGTGGACAGGCTGATCTGGGATCTGTTCATAGAGAGTGGACAGGCTGATCTGTAGTCTGTTCATACAGAAGGGGACAGGCTCTGTATGAACATACTCTGTCGGTATGGAAGACTGCACTGATCTGGGGTGTTTTCACAACTGACTGAATTGACATTCATTTTCCTAAAAAGCCCTTTCTGTATATTTCTAGATCAACTCGATTATAGATAATAACAATTAAGATCACAATGTTTAAAATTTAAACTAGCTCGTAGCATAAAATCACCTGGACTTATAGCTCTAGTCAATGTGGATCAATACTGATTTAAAGATTGTGTTCAGTACAATCTGAGCTTATAAGTGATTTATTCTACAAATAACAAATTCTGGCCACCCATACCTCTCATTGTATACATAAATTCTACTATTGACACTCCCAAAACGCCTGCCACTAAGCCAGTTCGGTGACACACACTCACTTACTCACTCTCTGACAACACCATTGTACACGTATGGCAAGTCAGTTGAACCTGCATTATATGCAGTCTAGATTAAATCAGTTTAACCCGATTATATACAGTCTATGTTAAGTCAGTTTAATCTGTATTATATACAGTCTGTTTAGTCAGGTTAACCTGTAATATATAAAGTCTATGTTCAGTCCGTTTAACCTGTAGTCCTTCCCTGGATTCAACACTGGTGGCTTTATGGTCTGTCTCTTTATCCAGCCCTTTACAGGTTTCCAGTCCCCCATGTCTGGACATCAAGCTCCTGGCTCAGGTACAGCAACCCTAGCACGGTCCCTAACTAAAAAGAGATATGTAACGAGACGCTATCGGCAACATCGATATAGGTACATGAACGTAAAGCGCAGTTGCTCCAAATAACAGCCGTTTTGAGCCGCGCCTGGCCCCTGCCATTTCCTCACTCTGCTTATCTCTCTCCATCCTGCTCTGCCTCTGACTCACACGCGCTCTGCCCCAGCCCCGCCCTTCCACTCGCGTCACTTTTTGAAATGTGATATTGAAGTTTTGAAGCGTTATTCCAATAAAAGGTCTCATGGCTTGCTACTCTATAGATGCTTAAATATAGCTATTAGTGGGCCCTTAATATATAAACGTATAACATTTAAAAAAAGTGTGCCCTGATCACGTAAATGTCATGCCTGATCACGTTGGGTAGAGGTGTTGCTGCACTGTCTCCACAGAGACAACGCAGCGATATCATCATGAGCAGTTCCGCGAGCTGCTGATCATGTGAGAGAAGGTGATGCAGATCACAGATCATTAAACAAAGACGTTGAAAGATGGTGCGTTCTACGAGAGAGACGCAGAGCAACCTTACGAGGCTTTTGTCGGGGTAAAAAACCCTAACCCGTCCCTAACCCAAAAGAGGTCAGCAAAATAAAGATATATCTTCGCGTTTTTGCACTTCTCATTCTTGCATGCCGGTGTTTTCATTCATAAAAAAATTAAAACATTCGGGAATATGCAAATGATTCTAAAGAGGTCTAGACTCCGTGCGCAGCCCCGCCTTCTCCAGTGAACCAAGAAACCCCGCACCATGACGAACGGGGGATTTTACCCCCTCGGTTTACACAGGAAACTTGACATAAGACGGTGAAGTCGTCGGACGTGCCAAGCCTCAACCGAACCGTCTTGGCAGTGTAGAAAGGCCTTATGCTGGAGAGAGGGCATTAATGTCCACCTAAAAAAGCAGCCAACCACTCTTAAAACAATTCACACAACACACACACCACGGCGGGTGCTGATTGACTGCGCGCACGCCGCACGCACATAACACACACCATGGCGGATGCTGACTGACTGCGCACACACTCAAACCTCCGTTCCTAGCCCACTCACCGTTAGAAGAGCTGTAGGCGAAGTAGCCTCATCAGAGACTCTACTTGCGTTAAACAGCAAATTCTCAGAGCATGGCATCTTAAATCTTTTGTGGTCTTTTGTCAACAGCTCCTGTCTTTCTCTGCATACAGTATCACCTAAAATACGTAATGTCGGGTCGCCATGGTTGTTGTATATAGGCCTATAGAGGGGGGTTCCGTTTCATTCAATATTGCATAGTTTCCAATAACTCCCCCTCAGCCCCTCGCAGCTTACGTGTGACGAGTGTCTCTAACCTTCCGGGAGTAGTAGCAGGATTTGATACAATTAAATTCAAAAACGCTTGTGAAAGAAAAAATAATTCATTGAATCCGGCCCTTTACATTTAAGCTAACAGATATAGATATTAAAAACTTCATATAACTTCAGAATAATCTGGAGGACCAAATATTATGTCTTGCGGGCCACTTATCGGCTGCGGGCCGCCAATTGCCGACCTCTGATATAATACATATTCACGGCAAAAAGCTGAGTGCGCCTCCAGACAATATTATGAATCACAAACTACTGTGTCGGGTTCTCCGACGTCTCTGGTTGTTCCACCACATCAATCTGAAGTAGACTGAACCGTGCGCTGCCCCCTGCCTGGCGGTGGTGCTTGGTGGCGGTGGTGCCTCACGGCAGCGGGCGGTGGGCAGCATGTCGCAGTTCATGTACTTCAGGGAGTCAAAGCCAAAGTTCCTTTCCCCCTATCCCTTCTCACCCATGGCTGAGATAACCCCAACTACAGTCTTGTTGTGGAAATACTAGAGACGTCAAAGAACCAACGTGTTATGCGACATAACACCAACAGCAGCAGGTTATCCAAATAACAAAAGTCTACAACACTTGCATTATAGTGTGTGTGTGTAATCACACAAACAGGCACGCTCATTGGCGGGCCAAATTCTCTTGGCGGGCAAGGCAGAGAAAGGGGACGTGACTTGAACCCTTATGACGACATATATTTCAAATCCGTGCGCCTGAGCTTCCATTTTTTTCAAAGGCAAGCAGGATACCTATGCTCGGGGTTTTTTTACACCGCATGCAAGTGGGAGACGATAGGCAGGCAGGGGACTCATATTAATGTTAGAAAACCTCAGTGAGATTTTCATGCCATGGGACCTTTAACCTATTGGAAGTTAAGTTTCTGTCGCTACAACCCTATTTGAGAGCAGAGCCACTTTTCCATTGTATAATATATATTACTAGAAAATGCATTTCATGCAGAAAATGCGGTGAGTGCTCTAGTGCAAAGTGAGGTTGAAAATATTTTTTAATAAAGCCACATAGATAGATTAAGACATAAAGAAATGTTAAATGGCTTAAATCAAGTGAAGGGATTTGAACAGAAGTCTAAATGGAGTAACCAACGTAAACATGCACCCATTTAGGAAAATGTAAACGGTTGGAAACAAATAAAGTGACAGCTGAATGAAAAGCGCAAAGCATTGCTAAAAATGTAGAAATGTAAAGTGAATTGAACTGATGAATCTGAAAGGGTGTGTGGGGGGGGGGGGGCGTGAAAAATAAACTATAATCATAAGCAATCGCTCCATTAATTAGTTATTCAGTGTTTCATGTATTTATGCTTATTATTCTTTTTCTATTGACCAAACTTGTGACTATATCTTGTGTTTTTGTGGCTCGGCATCAGCAGCAGCACTTGCCTCAACTACGAGCGTGCAGGCAAAAAGCACGGCTCCTTTTAAATGGAAAAGAAAAATCGCAAGAGTGATATGAGGTGTAAATATTTTGGACAGCGTTGCGTTTTGAGCTGTCCAGCGATTTTGTATCTTTTACAGCTTTTGGTGTGTTCGTACAGTAACACCGGTATGAAACTAAAACTGTGATTCGGAATCAAGTTTATGATATTGAAATTCCGTTTAGATATTATTGAAGATAGTGTGTAGATTTGTTAAATGGTTTAAACGAAGATAAACGGTTGAAAGTTGATTGCTCCGCCGTCCTCCCAATGACTCCCATGTTAAAAAAAAGATAATATTTTGTAATATTTTAAAAGTAGAATATCTTAAAGTACAAAATATTTAGAAAATCGGAAAAGAAGCACGCGATTCCAAGCTATTCTGAATATTTTAAAATTGTAGTCTCTAGGTGAAAAATTGAGGAAGGAGATGGGTCCCATAGTTTGTAGAGCATAATAAAGAAAGAAAGAATAAAACTTATGAAGAACAATAGTTGAGCGCTGCATGCAGCACTCACCTAAATATCATTGTCATCACCTGCTTTTGAAACGTACTGTATGGAACCTGTCAGCTTTGTGAACCATTGCACCCCTAATATTGGTGGATTCAGGTGTCTTGTCTGTGTGGATTCAGTATATTCATGTATTTTTTTAATTTGTGTGTATTCAGGTGTGTGTTTTTGTATTGCACTGTGTCTGTTTTAGTAGGGGTGTTATCTCCAGCTCAGGTGGATCCCTTCTACAGCCAGGGGGAGGCGTTATCCTCTGAAGACCAGCTGGACCAGACGTGGGTCACTGTATTCGGGTGAGTGCCATAATGACTCTACCCTGCCACCTGGTGCACTAATGGAGCCTGATTAAGTCTCCACGAGGCTTAGGACTTCTTCCTGAAGCTAGCGTGCTGGTTCTGGAACACAGATGTTTTGTTCAGATGGAGTCGTTGTGATTGTTCTCCAGCACAAAGTGGAGGCCAAGCTCACTGTGTCTGTGTTGTGTCTCAGGTTTCCTCCTGCTTCAGCCTCCTACATCCTGCTGCAGTTCTCCCAGTACGGCAACATCCTTCACCACACGGTAACACGCATGCACTCTCTCTCACACACACACACACACGTAGACAAGTTGTTGTGCGTTTCTTTCGGCCTGTTGTGGTGATGACTACTGCTGTCTTTAGATGTCCTCTCCGGGGAACTGGATGCACCTCCAGTACCAGTCCAAGCTGCAGGCCAGGAAGGCACTGTCTAAGGATGGCAAGGTGTTCGGAGACTGCATCATGGTGGGGGTTAAACCCTGCATAGACAAGGTGAGGCTGCTTCCTTAAGCCATGCAGTGGCATTAACCATCAGGGCTGCTGGTTAACAAACAGACTTAGGGACGGGGAACTAGATCTCTGGAACTGTGTCAAGGTTTCCGCAGGGTTGTTAAAGGTATTAAAAAGTAGTAAATGAAATTAGCCCAAATTAAGGCCATTAAAAAGTAATAAATAAACAATAAAATTCCAACAAGGCCTGAGTTTTTCAATTTATGTAATTTACGTTGATTAATTTTTATGTTGCGAGTAGGACCTGAGTAATCAATGATGTCACGAGGTGCGTGCGCTGAAACGAACTGGATGTACCCGGCTGACTTGCTGCCAAACCACTTATTTTCGGTATTATTTTCGAGTTATCGAAAATAATACCCTTCAGGGCGAAGCAAGACCCCACCGCTTCGCATCGCGGTCCGGTTTGCCCTGTCAGTGCTTATTTACCTGATAATGACCGGAGTTCTGTACTACATTATCCCTTACATATATCATATAAGTCCAGACCAACCTAACGGTTGTCTGCGAGAGACATACGAACGTAAGCTTTCCACTTTTGTAAATGCCATAGGCCTATATGCAGTACATTCGGATTGCATGATAGGAATAGATCTATTCCGATTAGAAATCTATTCGGATCAGAAGTGTCCATGTAAATGCGGCTAGTGTTGTGTGTAATAACAATATTTAACAAAGTAATTATAACTTAACTTCAACACTGGGCACAAAACTCTCTCTGGCGCTCTGTCTATGTCCATTTTTAAACTATGGACCAAGTCCAGTTGGGATTGATCTCTCGATCTCTCGATCTCTCTCTCTCTCTCTCTCTCGCTCTCTCGCTCTCTCGCTCTCTCTCTCTCTCTCTCTCTCTCTCTCTCTCTCTGGTATTAAATAGGGATGCGCCGAAAATGAGGAAACCAAGGCCGAAACACCGAAAGAAATTATGCCAATTATTAGTACCATTTTGGTTGCTTTTTTTTATTGTTTTATATATATAAGGTAGCCTATCTATTAGGTGTGTGTGTATATACACACACAAACCTAATAGATAGGCTACCTAATATATATATATAAAAAATAAAGAAAATGAAAATAAATAAATAAAGAAAATAGAGCGTTGGAACGCGCAAGACTGGTAATAACCATAGCAACGCCGGTAAACAAACCCCGCGAAGCCCAACCCCTACGAGAGCTCCCCGCGCTACGGCCATCCGGAAGCGCACAGAGCTTTTGACCGTGATATTATATATACAATTATATTATTATATATAGAACGTTATAAGAAAGACGCTGTCACCGAGAATTGGCCGCTGCCAGACGCTGTCACCGAGTGTGAGAGGAGAGTTGACGGAGAAGATGGCGGTTGACCTAGTTTCAAAGTTTATACCGTTTATACTCGGTATACTCGGCGTATCACTCGGTGTGAAAATGTCCACACGCGGCAATCCCAGTGCCATTGCATTTATGGCTATGACTGTACTAACTTCATTAAAATCAAGGCATTGCAATGTTTGCAAATCGCTATACGTGGGTCTTTCTCAGAAACATTGAAAAACGTCCACACCGCAAACATATTGGCGCTTATCCAGACAAGCGTGGGCTGGCCGCGCTTTTTGTTGGCGTCATCACACGTGTCTGTTTCGGCCGTGTTGTTTCGGTGATAAAAGTATTTCGGCCCGAAACCGAAAATGCACTTTTGGGCCATTTTCGGCCGAAAAATTTCGGTGGCCGAAAATTCGGAGCATGCCTAGTATTAAACAATATGGTGAAGGTAGTAAATTCAACTTAAGAATTTCTGTATAAACCATGTGTGTGCATTAACAGAGTAGTGGAAGACACTAGACCCAATATAAAGTGTTCCCTCAGATTAGATTCAGATAGAGGCTATAAAGGAATAAAAACCTGGCGCATACCAATGACTCATTATGCGGGTGATAATCGCACCCTTTCCTCTCCCTGCCTCCACACCACAAACGGCACGAACAAAACGGAATTGGATCGTGGCAAATTAAATCATACTCTTACAAAGTCCTTGGTAAACATGAGGGAGCATTGCTTTTTTTGACGAAGAATATATATATTTTTTTGTATACTTCTGGCCAATTTGACCCCATACACTGTCTTCCTGCACACAGCACTACCCGTTTTATGTTTGAACTGAACCGTTCAGAAATGTAGTGTTTGATAAGGATGTCCTCTAAATGTTTGCGTAGGGCCCTTCTAGAGACCTACGGGAGGCTAATGGTGCATTTCCACCGGCAGGTCCTCTTCGGCCCAGCACGCCTTGGCCCAGTAGTGAAGTTGCGGTTTGGCCCAGCTCAGTTAAGACTCACGTTTCCACCGCCGACAGTACGCTTATGGCAGGGCAGGGATTTAGCTGGATGTCGAAAGCCGCGGCAGCTACCTAAGCATCATGACCTCATAGCAAAAAAAAATTCAAAAACAAAGCTTTCGCCGTTGTCCAGAAGTACCTCACGGGTACTGGGTTTGTTTCTTATTATCCCCCTGTCGCCTAGAAGTGACGATTCTGTCGAACAATCAACGGACGGCGTGTGTAGCTCAAACTTGTTTGAGATGATTAAGGCTCATCACGGCACTTTTGGCGTTGGAAACGTGAACCGCGCCACACCTTTTGCATACCGAACCGACCCGCACCCGATGGAGGAAACGCGCCATAAGAGGAGCACCTGGTCTGGAGAGAGGCCTCTAGCCTCAGTTTATGCTAAATAAATGTCCTTAAATCCTCCGTGAAGGCAGAGAGAACAGGACACAGTTTTCACTTTGGAATTTAATTTTAATGTCGGGAGTGACTCGGGAATAGCAAAAATCCTCTTTGACTAACTATATAACTATACAACTATCGCAACTTTTACGGTGGTGTAATTACGTTGCAACTAATCAGGTCCATTGTTCTATGGACTAACGGCCCTAATATGTGATCTGTGCTCTCTCCAGAGCGTGATGGAGGGTTTGGACCGGGCCTCCACCACCAGCTCTGTGTGTACTCCCCATCAGCTCCCCTCCACCCCTCTCCACCTCTCAGCCTCCCACAACCATTCTGCCCTCCTCCCCTCCACTCCACGCTCCTCCATGAGGCCGCTGAGTGCTGCCTACAAGGCTTCTAGTAGTGACTACCAGGTACACTTACCCTTAAACAAATCCAACTGCTGTACACTTACCCTTAAACACCTCTACTACCATACACTTATCCTTAAACATCTCCAACTACCATACACTTACCCTTAGACACCAAACTACCATAAACCTGCCCTTAAATACATTAAACTGCCATGCACTTGCCCGTAAACGCATCCAACTACCAGGTACACTTACCCTTATACACCTACCCATAAACACTTACCATACATTTACCCTTGAGCACATGAACTACCATTACTAGTACAACTACTCATTATGTATCTGATGTTTGCTTTGTTTCCAGGTTGTGACCGACAAACTGACACCCAGGAAAGATGATACCTTCGTGTCTAAAGCTATGGAGTACATGTTTGGCTGGTAGCCGTGTGTGTGTGTGTGTGTGTGTGTGTGTGTGTGTGTGTGTGTGTGTGTGTGTGTGTGTGTGTGTGTGTGTGTGTGTGTGTGTGTGTGTGTGTGTGTGTGTGTGTGTGTGTGTGTGTGTGTGTGTCCTTTTTTAATCTGATATGGTTGCAATAAAATTGAGAATTTGTTTGTTATTGTCTAGTTGTGTTTTCTAGTGAGTGCACTGTGGATGTGAACCTCTCTTCTTTTGATTGGTTCACGGTAACATCTATCATAAATACAATAACACAAACAACCAATGAGTGAGAATCCTTGTGGTGGAAGGTTATACCCAGTTCATACCACCATACTATTGTAGCGTAGACAGTAACATAATCTGTTCCATCAGAGACAAACGTCATGCTTCATGTATTTCTGTGGGAGATGGATAGTAAGGATCTTTAGGGTTTTGGATTCACTAACTCTTATATAAACCCTTCGTCAGCAGGATTTAGACTTTAGACCACTTTTTTAATCTAGTGTACGAAGTCCATCTGAAACGGTGTGTGGACTTGCACTTGTAACGCCTAACCTAGCCCTTACCCCCCCGACCTGGAGGGGGTCACCCCTCTCACATGGTGTTTAACCCAGCATGGTTTCACATTCTCTTTAACAGATACTACCTTTATTGTGCGGTTTATATTTATATATTCTCAGCACATAGCTCTAGAGCCATAAATTACACACCATGTGAGACGCACACACAAAAACACGTGCGCACACACACTAGGATTCACACAATTTTATCCAACAACCAAATATAAACTTATTTGTCCTTTGCTGAAAAATACTTTAATTGTCCAATAAGTTCTCTCTTTCCAGGGAGAGATGTAATGAGGATACAATGCCTGTGGAGTTTGAAGTTTGGAGGAGCACTTCATTGAAATGCATGTGGAGGAATAGCATGGAGTAATGTGGCCTGATAAATTCTACCAGACCTATTTCACAATCAAATCTATAGCTCTCCCGGGCTGAGCCAGAGTAAAGATGTTCAGATCAAAGAGGGAATAGGCAGCATCATAGGTTCTCTATAATAGTCTCCATATCATCCCTTAACTCAGATTACAGGCTGTCAACAAAAGTGCTGTAGACTGCCTGCGAAAGTTACAAATAAATGTATTTGACTGGAGTCCAGGGGATTTAAACTCAGGGCAGATACTAATAAAAGGATGGTGGATTTTTCCTGAATCCTTGTAGCTTATATTTCTTAAACGCTAAATATTAACCACAATTATAATCAACATAATGTCCAAATCATCCTAATCAGAAGGTCATGATATTTAATTCCCATCCTAAAAAGAGACTAAGAAAGAGAGCTATCCTGATTTAAGTGCATTTATTTTCTCAGGGCAGGGTACTATATGGTCCACTTTGTCTTGACTATGTCCTTAATTATGGGATTTTGATATAAAATTTCCCATTTAGGGAAATACTAAACATATTTTTTATAAGCACTACACGTTTTCTAGGCTCCTCGATTGAGTCGCCGGTAAATAAGGGGCTCGATCTTTTACTCCGTGAATAAATGTCTGCTCGTCCATCAGCGCCCTCTAGGGATGGAATGGACCCCTGACAGAGGAGGAAACCTCGTCGCTTAGCAACAGAGTACCAACAAGGGCTTGTGACCTGGGATCATTTGTATTTGCATCCTCCCTTTGGGGAACTGATAGAAGGCAGTCATTTCACTCAGGTTTAATTTGATGTGCTTTTCAAATGGCAGCCAAAAAGAAAGAAGTGAGCCTCCAGGTTGGTCAAACAACCCGCTTACATTTTAGCGTTGATTGAATTCGTTTTCCCTCTGTCGGTTTTATAGAGCTAAATGTGTACTTATCCATTGATCCATGTCCCTCTCAGACCTCCATCACAATCCAAGAGCAATGGGATGAAATGCTTGTGACAAAAGGTTTAACAGGTAAGAACAAGTTTACTATCTAAGGACTATCGACAGACAACACTGAACTGCAGAAGACTGTACGCATTAGTGTTAATTAAAGCGCTGCTTCCCCCCTCTGGCACTGATGCGAACTGCAGCCCAATGTTGTTTTTAAATCTGACGCTTCTGGTCTTTCCCCGTGTAGTGGTCGATGTGTACCAGCAGTGGTGTGGTCCCTGCAAAGCTGTGGTCAGCCTCCTGCGGAAGATCAAGAACGAGCTGGGCGAAGACCTGCTGCATTTTGCCACAGTAAGACACTGGCTTAGAAGGGGATGTTGTGGTAGAAAGAGTTGAACATTGTAAAAGTATATGCAGCATACCTGCCTTTCAATAATGGCTCTCTGGAAGCCAGGATGACCCCGCTGTGGGGGGGGCGACCCCGGTGTGAGGGGGGTGACCCCGATGTGGGGGGGTGACCCCAGTGTTGGGGGTGACCCCGGTGAGGGGGGTGACCCCGGTGAGGGGGGTGACCACAGTGCGGGAGGGTAACCCCGGTGCGGAGGGTGACCCCGGTGCGGGAGGGTAACCCCGGTGCAGGAGGGTAACCCCGGTGCGGAGGGTGACCCAGTGTGGGGGGGAACCCCGGTGGGTTGGATTGGGGTATGACCCCGTCCACCCCTCTCCCGTGTGGGGGGGGGGGGGGGGGGGGGGGGTCTGGCACCTGCTGGCTGACTGAATCACCCAAGGTTATGCTGTGTGAATATGAATGTGAATGTGAATGTGAATGTGAATGTTGAGGAACCAAGCCTAAGAATTTTACTCTTGTGTACTGTAC
>OLKM01000731.1:67500-175000 GCA_900291075.1 Melanogrammus aeglefinus
TTTAAGATGCAGCCAGATGATATATATAGTATAATATATACACAATATCTGTAGTATTTCTAATGAATGAGCTGATGAGAAGAGGTCTCTGTAGAAGAGCTCCTGTCCCGGGTCAGTGCTGCGGGCTTCAGGGTGGCCCTGCGGAGGGAGCTGACCATGACGGAGGAGCAGGTTAGACTCTTCTACCGTCGCCATGCCGACGAGGAGCCCTACCCCGCCCTGCAGATCAGCATGACCAGGTGACTCCCCGCCCCCGCCCCACCCCAACCTCCTGACCCAGCCCCCAGAGGAGGTCCTAACGCCTGCGTGTGTCTGCCTGTGTGTGTCTGCAGTGGGCCGGTCCTGGCCCTGGTCCTGGTCCGAGACCACGCCATCCAGACTTGGAGGGCCCTCCTGGGACCGGCGGACCTCACCCAGGCCAGGAAGGAGGACCCAGACTGGTGAGGGGGCCCCTGTAGGGTCAGAGAGGCTCTCAGTGCTGAGGGAGTCCCTGTAGGCTCAGAGTGGCTCTCAGTGGTGAAGGGGCCCCTGTAGGCTCAGAGTGGCTCTCAGTGGTGAAAGGGCCCCTGTAGGGTCAGAGAGGCTCTCAGTGCTAAGAGGGCCCCTGTAGGGTCAGAGAGGCTCTCAGTGCTGAGGGGGCCCCTGTCGGCTTAGAGAGGCTCTCACTGGTGAGGGGGCCCCTGTAGGGTCAAAGAGACCCTCAGTGTCTATCAGGAGGAGTTCTGGGACCTGGGGAGAGGACCTCCTGTCCAGCCCACAAATACACACAGCTGGAGCACCTGGGAGGTAAAGGCGCCCCCATTCTCTGGGGGGATGAAAATACGTTGAAACCTGACACTGAATCAAACCCCAGGCACAACGGTATGAATCTAATCGTCATTTGGTTCCGCCGTCTGGAAGCAAGCTTAATCCCCTCTTAGATCTCTCTTCTAGCTCCCCCATGAATGAAGATGACACCCCCCCCCCCCCCCCCTCCGAGATGCCCCCCCCCCCCCCCTCTCCCTGAAGATGTCTCTTCGGATGTGGTTCATGTCGTCTTGTTTCCACCACCCCAGCCTCAGAGCGCTGTTCGCTGTGGAGACGGAGCCGCTGAACCAGCTGCACGGCAGCGCCAGCGCAGACGAGGCCCAGAGGGAGATCGACCTGCTGTTCCCCGTCCAGCGCACCCTGGCCCTCATCACGCCGGGCGCCCTGCAGCAGCACAGAGGTTAGTCCCCCCCCCCCTGCTCCTTATCCACCCTGTGACCTGCAGTGACCTCGTAGACACAGTGTGTCATGTCTTCACTCCCTCAACCTTCTTACCTTGATGTACAAAGTCAAGAAGGTCAAGTAAATGCAAATTTCATTTTTGGGTTTTATATAATTATATATTTACATCCATTCGGTTTTCGTGTTAAGCTGATAATTTGCAATACAAATCATTTTCCCAGAATCAATAAGTCCTCTTAATCAGAGTCTGAATCCCGCTCGGATCAAGTGACTGTGGAGCCTGAAACTCAATCATTTCATTAAGTCACCAGCGACTCCTCGTTAATATCTGACCAATAACGAGTGGATTTGCTCTCCTCGACCCCCAGAGGAGATCCTGGAGGAGGTCAGGGCTGCTGGGTTCTCTGTGGTCCGGGAGAAGGAGGCGGTCCTGAGCAGGGAGGAGGCAGAGGACTGGTACCAGGAGCAGCGGGGCCAGCCGGCCTTCACCCCGCTCCTGGAGGTCCTGTGTGGGTGAGAGCCCGTCCATCCTCCACGGCCCCCTGGAGCTCAACTAGGAGGCCTGCTCAGCCTGCCAGGGCCGGCTGGCCATCTTTCGACACTTAATCTCAGCAGCTTAAAGCCGTTTTGTGGAGCCGCCTCAGGAAGCGGGCGGGTGAGGTTCTTCATCTTCATAAATTTCTAAACGGAGACCTCACCTCATTCGGCCTCTGAGCCAGTGCTTCAAGGAACCTGCGTTACTGAAGTAAAGTCCCTCACTCATTTTGGTAACTCTGTTTCCTGATCTCTGCTGAGCTATCACATATCTGCCAAGTGCTAACCAACTAACGGGGAAATATATTGATCCAATCAAATAGTTCTCCAACTTTTTTAGGCTGCAGGGAAGCTATGTTAAGAAATGTACAGCATTCTACAGGGATAACACTGGACACATTAACCCTAGAGGACCTTACTGTTTAGTAAGTTACCACAAGAGGACCTTACTCATTAGTAAGTTACCACTAGTGGTAACTAGTGGTAACTAGTAACTAGTGGTAACTTACTAATGAGTAAGGTTATCTAGTGGTAACTTATTAAATAATAAGGTCCTCTTGTGGTAACTTACTAAACAGTAAGGTTATAGTAGTAACTTACTAATGACTCATTAGTAAGTTACCACAAGATAACCTTACTGTTAAGTAAGTTACCACAAGAGGACCTTGTTGTTTAGTAAGTTTCCACTAGAGGACCTCAGAGTTTAGGCACTTACTCAGTGAAAACAAATTCAACTTGGCTTGACGATGGTGGTGAGTTTGCATGTTTGACCCTTTCACTGCCTGGCTTAGGGGCCCCTGTCTGCTGCTGGAGCTCACCAAGGAGAATGCCGTGGAGGAGTGGATGGCCCTGATGGGCCCTTTGGACCCGGTGGAGGCCAGGGAGTCGGCCCCCGGCTCCCTGAGGGCCCGCTTCTCCTCTGACCTCATCCAGAACGCCGTGCATGGCTTCTCCAATGAGCAGCACGCCGAAGAGCACATCCTCCGCCTGTTGGGAGACCTCTCCTTAGACCCAGGGCTCTCTGGACCTGCTGACCCCCCAGGTAGACCTGCTGACCCCCCCCCCCCCCCCCCCCCCCCGAGATGATGGATATTCCTATGTGACATGAATAAAGTACGATTTATATTTCTCTTCTAGGAGAAGCAGAGGAGCCGGTAACAGAGGCAGAGGGGCGTGTCTTGGGGTCAGGTGCTGAGGGCCCCCCCACAGGGGCCCCTGATCAGCAGTGTGCCGAGGGCCCCCCTTCAGGGGCCCCTGATCAGCAGTGTGCTGAGGGCCACCCTTCAGGGGCCCCTGATCAGCAGGGTGCTGAGGGCCCCCCCTCAGGGACCCCTGATCAGCAGTGTTCCCAGGGCCCCCCTTCAGGGGCCCCTGATCAGCAGTGTTCCCAGGGCCCCCCTTCAGGGGCCCCTGATCAGCAGTGTTCCCAGGGGCCCCCTTCAGGGGCCCCTGATCAGCAGGGTGCCGAGGGCCCCCCTTCAGGGGCCCCTGATCAGCAGGGTACCGAGGGATCAGAAAGGGGCTAAGGGGGGGGGTGTCCCGGGGTCTGCCTCCCCCCCCCAGGGCCCCCTGATCAGCAGGGAGCTGAGGGCCCCACCCAGCAGGAGACAGGTGAACAGGTTTTATTGTCTGTGGGGTTCAATAGATCCTGTTTAACTACAGCTCACCTTAAAGCAGTATCTCACCAATTCTGGAAATTTGGCTTAAAATGGGTTGCTACAGAAGATAGTTCAAAATGTGCATCCCTTTATGTAGTTTGTAAGATTGAGGACCAATATAAATGCATATCATATAATACTGATCGGAGAAATATTGCTGTAAGACACGACATATACATTTGAATAGATGAGAAAAGGCTCCAACTCCTGTCCTCTCCAGGTGATTAGCCAGGGGTCCATGGAGCCTAGCAGCAGAACCAGGAGCAGCGTGCTAATGGCCGAGGCAAGTGGCTCAGGAAGTAGAGCGGGTTAGCTGGTAACCAGAAGGTTGCTAGTTTGATCCCCGGCTCGAGGTGTCCCTGAGCGTGACACCTCACCCTGATTACGAGCTGTCTGTCCGCCCTGTGTGGTTGACACCATCGGTGTGAATGTGTGTATGAATGTGAGGCAATATTGTAAAGCGCTTTGAGTGGCCACTGGTTAGAAAAGCGCTAAAGAAATGCAGTCCATTCACCATTAATGGAGCAACGTCCCACTCTAATAAAATGAACCATTTTTCAATGCTGTGGTCTTCAATTCCTCTTCAGGGAACTCCATCCCCCCCCCCCCCCCCCCCCCCCCCGGCTGGGGGATCTGGTCCTTAAGGCAGGGGTGGGGGTGGGGGAGACCAGATGGAGTAGAGAAGGGCAGCCAGGCGGGGCTTAGGGGGGCCCTGATGGTGGAGTTTGTGGACTGAGGTCTTCAGTTTAAAATAGGGGTCCTCAGAAGAACCGAAACCTCTTCACATAAATGCATCACACCAATTACTGAGGTTTGCTTCCAAAACCTGGTTTCCTCTAACTCCATTAACTGGACTATTAACTACAGGCTCAGCTGAATCTGCCCTCCGCTCAGAGCATCCTCTATCACTATGGCAACCAGGAGAGACGCACTGAAGACTCGTTCTTTATTTTAAATAGAAATATAGTTTATTGTGTTACTTATATACAACATATATAATCCAGCAGACATGATACATGGTACAGTCGACCAGTGTTTCTATTTCTATCTGAATTATTGTTGGACACGCCGCCTCTTGCTGGGGCTCTGGGCCTCCTCGAGGCTGGGAGGGGCCTCTGATGCTCTGTCCTCACAGTCCTCCACAGCCTCCACCGCCTCCAGCAGCAGCTCCTCGTCCCAACCGTCCTCCTCATTGAAGGACCTCTGAAACATCTCTGTGATGGTCCTCTGCTGCCGGTCCTGGACCCACAAACACAACGGGTGGTCTACACATGGGACTGAACTGTTACACCCCAATTAACCACTGAGGGATAATGAACAGTAAGGGGCAGGTGGGGGTAAGACCCTTAAACTACTGAGGGATAATGAACAGTAAGGAGCAGGTGGGGGTAAGACCCTTAAACTACTGAGGGACAATGAACAGTAAGGAGCAGGTGGGGGTAAAACCCTTAAACTACTGAGGGACAATGAACAGTAAGGAGCAGGTGGGGGTAAGACCCTTAAACCACTGAGGGATAATGAACAGTAAGGAGCAGGTGGGGGTAAGACCCTTAAACTACTGAGGGATAATGAACAGTAAGGAGCAGGTGGGGGTAAGGCACTCGCTGAACGATGCCTACAGGTAGAAGCTAAGGATATTGGGGACCAAACCCAGTATACCTTTGGGTTAGGAATTACACAAGATTATCACTGCAACACACACACGGCCCCTGTATCTGGTGAAGGCACACACACACACACGTCCCCTGTATACGGTGAAGGCAATGACCCAGACACATACACACAGCCCCCGTGTCTGGGAAGGCAGTGTCCAAGCAGGGACTCACCTTGGAGTGGAAGCTGGCACTAAGGGCCTTGTCTGAGAAGTTGGACTCCGACAGGCCGACCTTCTCCAGGACGTTCATCTTCTCCTGGATCATGGGCCTGGAGGGAGCACATAACATGCATCAGATACCGCCCTCCCCATGTATGGAGCCCTGCCGGCCTGGGGGCGGGGGTCGTACCATAGGTGGTCGTCTGCGGTGCCCTTGGCCACCAGGTAGTGGATATCCACGTTGTTGGTCTGCCCGATACGGTGCACCCGGTCCTCCGCCTGGATCAGCACCTGGACCAGAGGAACCACAGTAACAGCTTTACACCTGTTCACTGCAATACAGTTGATAAAATACAGTATCGACTACAGTCAACCATCCACTGTTTAAAGAAGAAGCTTACAATAAATACAATTTAAGATTTACATTTAGGGCATTTAAGATAAGATGAGTTTCATCTCATCACAGAAACAGCAGAATTCCTTTTCAGTGGCTTTATGATTTTAGATCCATGTGGTTAAAGAAGTGGTTAGGGTTAAGGCATCTTAACCCAACCATACCCGACTGTACCCCTGCAGACTGTGGCTCCTCCTACTGTACCCCTGCAGACTGTGGCTCCTCCTACTGTACCCCTGCAGACTGTGGCTCCTCCTACTGTACCCCTGCAGACTGTGGCTCCTCCTACTGTACCCCCGCAGACTGTGGCTCCTCCTACTGTACCCCCGCAGACTGTGGCTCCTCCTACTGTACCCCTGCAGACTGTGGCTCCTCCTACTGTACCCCTGCAGACTCTGGCTCCTCCTACTGTACCCCTGCAGACTGTGGCTCCT
Source organism: Melanogrammus aeglefinus (assembly GCA_900291075.1). Taxonomy (NCBI): domain Eukaryota; kingdom Metazoa; phylum Chordata; class Actinopteri; order Gadiformes; family Gadidae; genus Melanogrammus; species Melanogrammus aeglefinus. The sequence goes on from OLKM01000731.1 coordinate 73,543, forward strand.
CCTACTGTACCCCTGCAGACTGTGGCTCCTCCTACTGTACCCCTGCAGACTGTGGCTCCTCCTACTGTACCCCTGCAGACTGGGGCTCCTCCTACTGTACCCCTGCAGACTGGGGCTCCTCCTACTGTACCCCTGCAGACTGGGGCTCCTCCTACTGTACCCCTGCAGACTGTGGCTCCTCCTACTGTACCCCTGCAGACTGTGGCTCCTCCTACTGTACCCCTGCAGACTGTGGCTCCTCCTACTGTACCCCTGCAGACTGGGCTCCTCCTACTGTACACCACTGCAGACTGGGGCTCCTCCTACTGTACCCCTGCAGACTGGGCTCCTCCCTTACTGTACCCCTGCCAGACTGGGGCTCCTCCTACTGTACCCCTGCAGACTGGGGCTCCTCCTACTGTACCCCTGCAGACTGGGGCTCCTCCTACTGTACCCCTGCAGACTGGGGCTCCTCCTACTGTACCCCTGCAGACTGGGGCTCCTCCTACCCCGGGGTTCCAGAAGAGCTCGGCAAACACCACCAGGTTGGCGGCGTGCAGGGTGATGCCCATGTTGGCGGCGGTGATGGAGAGCACGGCCACGCAGCTGCCCGTCCCGTGCTGGAAGAGCTCACACAGCTGGTGGCGCTCGGCCGACGAGGTGCTGCCGTCGATGCGGATGAACGGCACGCCCTGTGGGGAACCGGGGCTTTAGGTTCATTTACATTTAGGGCATTTAGCAGACGCTTTTATCCAATGCGACTTACAATAAGTAGATCAGTCAGACGAAAGAGAAACAACAATATATGGCTGTCAGTACAGTAAGGATGTTCATAGAAACAAGTGCCAAGCACTAACAACTGTTGAACCCATTCCCCGTGTACAACAAAGTAGCTAGGAGAAGATGCTACACAACTAAGTACTGTCACTAAGTAAGATTAGATTACTGGTAGATTTATTTATTGTCCTTGTTCAACAGAGTTAACAGCGACATTTATTTAGAGCATCACCACCACCACTGGCATACAAGTACCTGATAGCATACATCCCCCACTATAAAGATAGGTCTCCCATATGCTATGGTATAAACATATATTTATAATAAATAATAATAATAACCCAAATGTGCAATAGTGCTAGTGCAGTTGAAATGTCAACAGTCCATTTATATACTACAATAAGTGCGTACATTAAGTGCCAGGACGTACAAAATACAATAAGTAGGAGGGGTGGGACGGGGTGGCTCTGCAGAGTCCAGGTGAACACTGAACAGACAGATTCAGACGGAGGAACACGTCCCCTCAGGAAGCATTTTATACTGTTAGAAAATAAAAATGTAACTACTATACTAGTAACTACTATACTAGAAGATAATGAGGATTGCCGTTAATAGATGCTATCTAAAAAGATGGTTTGGAGTGAAGTCCTCTTTTTTCAGTCGTGCTGGGAAACACTCTGTAGTGGAAATGTCTCTAGTTAAGACGAGAACTCAGAAGAAGGCGGTGGGTCCGGGCAGGTCTAGACTCTGAGCCTGCAGGCCGCTACTAGCGTCCCCTTCAGGTCAGTGCAGATGAACAGACAGGGAGACCAGCAGTACACAGACCTATCTCTAATCCCCAATAATACTGTTTCATAGGATTACAATGTGAGGATATACGGGGAAATTGATATATTCTGTATTAATAACTAGACATGGCCACTGCTCTTCTTCTGAAACACAAACAACTTTTGACACCAATGCATTATGGGTAGGGTAGCAGGAGTGGTGAATACAAAAAGGTGTCAGAAAACAAATTCTCGCTTTTAACCTAATCCTGATATTGATTATAAATGATGGACAACCTGAGCTGATTGAGAGAGAAAAGCTGTTGAATACAACGGATGAAGCATCAACACAGCAGCTCGACGTCTCTGTTCGACTGTTGGACGCTGCAGGACTAAAGAAATTAAAAGGTCAGGACTATAAAAGGTTGAGATCAAGGAGCCGTCAGACCAAGACAGAGACCTCCTCAACCAGGACAGGCCCACAGAGAACGGGCCAACCAGGAGCCTGACCTGACCGCGACCATGAAGACCAACAGCTCACTGACCTTCTTCCCCAGCTCCTCCGTGATGCTGTCCAGCACCGTCTTATGATGGGCGAACACCAGGAACTTCTCCCTTCCACACTCCAGTATATCCATGATGTACTCCCTGGAAGAGACCACACATCACACACATGGAAAACACATCTTTTCACCCATTATGTACCACTCACAATGGCCACTGGGAGCTGCCCAGAACAACCATCTACTGGTGGGAAACTGACGCTTCCAGGATAACCATTCCCTTACAGGTGGGACACTGGGAGCAGCCCATTACAATCAGTCTTACTGGTGCGATACTGTGAGCTGCCTAGGAGAACCACCCTCCTAATGGTGGGACACTGGGAGCTTGTACTGGTCCTGGTTGGATGGAGCCTCAGATGGAGAGCCTCCCAGTGTACGTACGTGATGGCCCGGATCTTGGCATCGGCCGTGTGGTTGTAGAAGACGAGCAGGGCTTCCTTCTCCTTGGTCTTCTACAGAGGAGGACAGGTAGAGGCTGGTGAGATAGGAGGCGGCAGTGAGGTCACTCGGATCATCTGATGAGATGAGCCACCACCAGGGCCATTAGCGTTCAGAGCACTACCACATGCGTCACGGTCGCCGGGCGCCAAGCAAAGAGTCTTCAGACTATTTGTTTTTATTGTAAAGGGTGTTTTTCACTGGTTGGAATGAAATGGGCCTTTAAATTGTGAAAGGCCACATTGGTTGGAGTTGCAGAATGGGAAAGTGGCTTTGAAACGGTCCTAATCACACTTCATTATGGGGATGAGGTGTTGTTCCGCCGTGGATGAGAGGCTGTTGTTAGGCCATCCCAGTTCTTTACATCTGGCCACACCTTCATGTGGAAGCAGACATGTGCAGTGGGCGGTGCTGAAGGGCAGAAGTCCCGCCTCCCGGCTACCCACAATGTTTACAACTTCTCTGGGCTGTGAATTTGCAGTCGGCAAGTAGCGATTAGCCCAGTCTCACAGCAGACTGGGCTACTCGGGATGGGGGTCTTAACCCATAAGGACCCATGGTGACACCCACTTGATACAAAACTGAATGTTTTTGAAAGATGCTGAAACAGTGTGTGATTAATAAGGGGTACTGTTAACATCAACCCAGTCTCACCAAAATGCGTACAGATCGCACGGTTTGACATGCGTGCAGTACATACGCCAAATGACCATTTCGCGTGCATATGATACGCAAAACCCAGCATTAACTACTGTGGAGGGCGGATGCGTACACATACCACGCATCACTTTATACCCATACCGACGTCACCAGCGATCCATGCTGCATTGAACTTTACTCAGAATTCGGGAATTTCTGGCTTCCGATAAGGAAAAGTGCAATAAAATGGTTGTTAAAGTCTGAAATTCGGTAGTCCGGCACACCCACAATTTGACACCGTTAAACTGGCAAGAAAAAATATACGCATCCGCCCTCCACAGTAGTTAATGCTGGGTTTTGCGTATCATATGCACGCGAAATGGTCATTTGGCGTATGTACTGCACGCATGTCAAACCGTGCGATCTGTACGCATTTTGGTGAGACTGGGTTGGTTAACATACAGGCATGTAACCCTATTCTAGTAGCAACTTCAGATGCAATTATTAACCCTAAAAAAGCATGGGATATGGGATCTTTAACTATTTTCCTTTCCAAGCCATCCCCACAGGAAACCCCGAAACCATGTGAGGAGACGGGACACTTGCGTTTGACTGCTGCTTGGCCAGCTCCTTGGCCGCCGCCCCCAGGGCCGCCTTGGTGCGGGCGCCGACCGTGTCGATGGTCACCACCACCACCTTGCGCTGCTTGGCCGGCAGCTGGGACATCACCTCTGTCTTCAGGCGGCGCAGCATCAGGCTCTCCTGCAGCAGCAGCCGCAGCTCGCCCAGGTGGGAGGAGCCAGAGTAGTCCCAGCCCCAAGTCAGCTAGAGGGAGAGACAGAGGAGTACCAGCCCCGGGTCAGCTAGAGGGAGAGACAGAGGAGTACCAGCCCCGGGTCAGCTAGAGGGAGAGACAGAGGAGTACCAGCCCCGGGTCAGCTAGAGGGAGAGACAGAGGAGTACCAGCCCCGGGTCAGCTAGAGGGAGAGACAGAGGAGTACCAGCCCCGGGTCAGCTAGAGAGAGAGACAGAGGAGTACCAGCCCCGGGTCAGCTAGAGAGAGAGACAGAGGAGTACCAGCCCCGGGTCAGCTAGAGGGAGAGACAGAGGAGTACCAGCCCCGGGTCAGCTAGAGGGAGAGACAGAGGAGTACCAGCCCCGGGTCAGCTAGAGGGAGAGACAGAGGAGTACCAGCCCCGGGTCAGCTAGAGGGAGAGACAGAGGAGTACCAGCCCCGGGTCAGCTAGAGAGAGACAGAGGAGTACCAGCCCCGGGTCAGCTAGAGGGAGAAGTTTGGGGACAGAGATGTCGAGTTAGACGGATGATCTACTTCACCTCCCTTTAGCATGAAGCGTTCACTTGCAAACAACCTAAACTTCACGTATTATATGGCCACATATGCAGAATGGCAGAAATATTACTTAAAAGCGTCAACATTTCAAAATCGAATGATTAATCAAAATAAAAAAATATAATAAATATATTTCACAGCTACTGTTAATTAACATTCAATTATAATAATAGGAATAAAAGCGGTACTGCATCCATTTTGACCTTGTTTATACTCCAAAGCCAACGTATGCAGCATCACTCATATACGCGGAGCACGTCTCACTAAAAGTCAATAAATGCAAAAATACATATTCCCTCATTGACCATGATGAGCCTTAGAGCATTAGGTGGAGGTTATCTGCCCTGTACTCTGAATTCCTTTGGAGGAACTTTACAGCAAAGTGTGCTCAGACGGTCCCTTTCAAACCCATTCAATTCAAACCCTTACTGCAGCCCGGCTTCCAGCGGGGACGTGGAGATCGCTTTGTGCTCTGTGGAATACAACTGAGAGAGCCCGAGTGTGACCCGACAGAGCCAGAGCGTGACCCGACAGAGCCAGAGTGTGACCCGACAGAGCCAGAGTGTGACCCGACAGAGCCAGAGTGTGACCCGACAGAGCCAGAGTGTGACCCGACAGAGCCAGAGTGTGACCCGACAGAGCCAGAGTGTGACCCGACAGAGCCAAGAGGCCCCGTCCACATGGAGGCAATGTTTTTGTAAAAGTCTTGTACGTTTCGGCCGGCCGACCGTCCACATGGAGCCAGCGGATCCGGTGCCCGAAACCGCACATTTCTGAAACCATGTCTCAGGGTGTTTTTAAATATATCCGGACCTATGCGGTTTCGTGTAAGGATTCTTGTGGACGCGTGAAACGCGAACGATGACGTCACTGCCCCCCCACCAGCTGGGCGATGTCAGAGTTGCGTTGAACTTTTTATTTGTTTGTATTTTTTTTGTGGCTTTAAATACAGCCCCTTGATCAATTTAATTACTAAATGTACGTTATTTCTGCTCAATTCAAAAAGGTTGAATCTCCTCATGACTGAATGTTTGTATACAGCGCGCAGGCTTGATGCGCTCCATTTCTTTCTGTGGAGATCCAGCGCCTTGAATATTTACTACAGCGTTTCTACAGCTCCATGCAGTTTCGCAATGAATCCGTCTTTACGGAGATATTCCTGAACCGCATAAAACGAAACCGGATCGTTTTCGCCCGTTTCGGCTCCATGTGGACGGGGCCAGTGTGTTACCTGACAGAGCCCTGAGTGGTACCTGAAAGAGCCAGTGTGTTACCTGCTTGGCGTTGCAGTACCGCAGGCCGAAATCGTGGAAGCGGGGGAAGAGAGTGGGCCGGACTGCAAGCACCTGGGTATAGAGCTCGGAGGGTCTGGACATGGCCGGGGTCCCGGACAGCAGGATCACCCGCCTGGCCGCCTGGAGAGAGGGGAGTTGTGCATGTATAAGGATGCAGACACAGGGATTTTTGATGTGCTGAAGAAAACACGTTTAATGTGTGTGGGTTAGAATCCCAGACAACAGAATAATAGGGTGGGGCCACAGACCTCTAGCATGACAAAGTTCCCTCTAATTGCATTGCATTATGGGCTGTTGCATGGCCCTGCATCATCCAGCTCCATTAATGTATGCCGTTTTGTACTTGAAATGCAAGGACCACCTGGGGTTAGTTCTCTTTGACGCCATCAAAGTGCCCAAAGGAAGGACATCTTGTGGTGAAGCCTGCTGAGGCCATAACCATACAGCGACTCATTTTCACACTCTTCTTCTGCAGCTTCATGTTGAGAAATTGAGATTAGCTTCCTAGCGGGGGCTCCCTGTTACAGGCTAGCTCTGCCTCTGTCAGAACAGGTGGGCGGTGAGGAGCAGGATACCTTGAGCAGAGGCAGCGCTGCTTTACAGCGGGCCGTCTTCATGTTCTTCAGAAAGTGGGACTCGTCCTGCAGGGAGGTAAAGCAATACAATCACAGAGTCATACCATAACTCGGGTCCATCCCAGATCAAGCATCTACTGGCGACAGTAGCTCAGGGGCTAGAGCGTGTGGTAACCGGAGCGTTGCGAGTTCGATCCCCTCGAGCTCCTCCTATCTGAGTGTCGAGGTGTCCCTGAGCAAGACCCCTCTCGCTTACTGCTTCTGATGAGCTGGCTGCTGTCGCCCTGCGTGGTGAACCCCACCTTCTGTGTGTGAATATGGGCATGAATGGTTGTAAGTCGCTTTGGATAAAAGCGTCTGCAAAATCCCCAGAATGTAAATCTACTGGGAAACATTCTGGTCAGGTTTACAGCTATCGAATTTGATGGAACGAGACTTCCGGTGGAGTCAGACACATGTAATTCAGGAGTAGGTAGGGAGGTCTTCATCGAGGACCCCTTACTGTAGGCTGCAGACCCCCAAGCCCAAGCCCAGGGGCGACCACTGACCATGATGAGCACATGGAAGGGCTTGGCGGCCTGCTGCTGCTTGTCCATCCTGCTAAGGAGGTCGTAGCTGACGATGTTGACCAGGCCCCCCCGCAGCTCGTCCTTGGCCTTCACCACCACGTTGATGCTGTCCGCCTCCAACAAGGGCAGCCAGCGCCGGAAGGCCTGCAGGGACACCACAGTGTAAAGGGATAGGCACACCATTCAAGACGACTTAACATTTGCCAGCCAAAACCAACGGCAGCAGGTGAGATCGACTGGCATGTCAGTGAAGGGAGGGTAAAAAACACAGTTCTCTGTCCCAGAGTGACGGTTTCACTAGCCTCTTTGTGAATCTGAATACATAGAAAGGCATCTTGATTGTTAGAGCATTTAGAGGCAAATTGACTCAAACTATGCTCAAACTGCACATGCTCAGATGTCCCCCAGGGAACAAATGATGGATGTGGCAGATGCACAGAGATGAAGGATGAACTCACTCACATAATATGTTAAGATATTCCTTCAGAAAAACAACTTATTCTAGTGTTCCCTACTTAAACATTGTTCATATATAGATGTTGTCGCAAACGTCCTAATACAAGCAAGCAGTTGGTGGTGGATGCTTTGTTAGGATGGTTCCTCACTAGTTGTTCCTCCTGATCTTCTGATATCTTGCTGTAAACCAGACATCCAGAGAGAGGATCTTAATCTGTATTACAACCCTTTATTGTGTTGGAGCAATTGAAACAGGATTTAATAAGCATTAATTTCAAATTATTGCTGGCTTACCAAAGGATTAACATAAGAAAAGATTCACAAAAAAAGTAGAACAAATCATATTTTAGAAAACCTTTTCTTTGATTTTTCAGTGGCCGGCCCCACCCAGCGCTCAATGGCTCCCAATAACTCCTGAACCCAGCGCTCACTCGCTCCCAATAACTCCTGAACCCAGCGCTCACTCGCTCCCAATAACTCCTGAACCCAGCGCTCACTCGCTCCCAATAACTCCTGTCAATTTGAATCCGCCTCACTTTGAGCTCCACTGCCTACCTGCTTTGAAAGCGATCTGGCCAACCACCTCTGAGGGCCCCCCCCCCCATCCCCTGCTGAGGGGAGACCCCGGCGGAGATAAAGGACTGTCATTGTCCTCCAACGTGCGACGCACTGTGACGAGTCTCTTCCTCCACCGCTGTCTCCAGTCCTCTGATTAGTGTAATGGATTTCATGCAAAGGAAGAGCTAGGGCCGCTGGCAGGAGAACCATTTACAGCCCTGACGGAGACGCACGTCTTATCAGCCGACAGCAGACCGATGAGACCAGCTCGAAACGCACCGCAGCCCAGCGGCGCATAACCAGGCTAGAGATGAGAGGGGGAGGGCGGAGGAATGAGGGAGAGCCAGGAGGTGGGAAACACTGAAGTGAGGATAGATGAGGACCTTGATGTACTGATGTTCTGATGATGTAAACGAAATAAACGACCTCGAGGCATCTGCATGCAGGTGGAAGCAGAATGCATAGTGATCAAAGTATCGCCCGTGAATAGATGAACAACCAGCATAGTTTATTCTTATAAATGTCAGCCGTCTCCTGCCAGGGGAGTGATTCATTGGTGTTATTATCCACTGCACCATTAACACAAAGTAAGAGATGCATTAAAGTCAAATCCTCCCTCTGCCCTCCTCGGAAGAGGGGGTGGAGCACTACCATTCCTGGAAACACAGAAGGGCTCTGAACAAGACACCAGTAATAAAATGGTTAGGGAGCAGAAGTGTGAGTGCTCAGGGTAGCTGGAGATGTGATGCACCATGGTGTGCACTAGCAGCATCTCGACCAAGGACACGTCACACTGATCTAGAGACAGGTTTAGACCAAATACCAAAATAGGGATATTGCATAATCAATACATAAACACTTTACCCCATCACATGAAATCATACATATTTCAAAATAAATATTTGTACACTTTAAACCCCAGCTAACCTACATTGGTGGCCTGAAGCTAACTAGGTTAATGAAAGTCGTCCTGGTATCTAGTGTGCATGGTTCAAATATTATAAAATAAATAGAAGTCAATCTGAATCAATACACTTGTACAGGATTATTTACTAACATCACGGATAAGTAGACAGTCAAAGTACAATTTGGAAATAGAGGAGAGACCATCGCTATGTCTGTTCCCTGAATCCAACAACCTTAAACCAACATTAACAGATTCCTCATACATCAAAAGATAGTTGAGGTTTCTGAAAAGTTGCTGTGCAAGCTGACTAACTTTTACTGGAATCAACAGTCCTTGAATCTATTACTTTTTATCACTCTAAAGAACCGAATGCACCTCAGCCATTCCATAGGAGGAGCGGTCAATGCTGCTTGTCTGAATGCTCTCAGCTCTGCCCAGCTGAGCCTTCCATTGGCCAGCCCTGACTCTTTCCTCTGTCAAGCTGAGCCTCCCATTGGCCAACAATGATACCTCCCCCTGCTAAGCTGAACCTCCCATTGGCCAGCCCTGACACCTCCCCCTGCCAAGCTGAGCATCCCATTGGCCTTCCCTGACGTACCTCTGCCCAGGTGAACCTGACGGAGGAGGGTGCCACCACCAGCAGCGGCCACTCCTTCCTGTAGTAGGCTGCTATGCAGATGGCCTGCACAGTCTTCCCCAGCCCCATGTCGTCGGCCAGCAGCAAACGGCCCTCCTTGAAGACAGCAAAGCTACAGAGAACCACCACTTATGAATACACTACAGCTATAGTGCATAGTATATACTACAGCAGGGCACTCACTGTGCACATCTTAGTACAGTAGTTGAGGAGTGGGGCCCTATTGCTGTTAAAGGGGTAGTTCGGAGTTTTGGACATGGGGCCTGATTCCCAAGTTAGCCTTGGTGTTCTTTATCATTGGAGACAGCTTTCAACACATTTTATTCAGTCCTTCTAGTTGCAGAGTTTGCTCGTGCTAGGCTAGCGCACGGCAACGGGCAATACTAGCCTGCTAATAAAACACGGCGGTCGTGTTTTATTAGAAGACGGTCGATGTAAATGTTTGTGTTAGAAGAATAATGTTAGAAATAAATCCAACACTGCATTGCATTTTGAGGGACTTGCTGTGTCTCAGCAGCAGTGTTATATTCCTGGTAGTAGGCTACGGCAGCAGCTGACTGATACCTAGGTTAAATTCCGCTGCTGCTGAGGAAGTAGTCCCTCAAAATGCGATGATTCATGCGATGCAAGGTTAGTTTTATTTCCAACATTATTATCTAACCCTATCAACACAGACATTTACATCTATAGTCTGGCGTTATAATTGTTTTACCTCGGGTGTACTGTGGAGTTGGTAAGACTGTTTTATTAGCAGGCTAGTATTGCCCGTGGCCGTGCGCTAGCCTAGCACGAGCGAACTCTGCCACTAGACGGACTGAATGAAATGTGTTGAAAACTGTCTCCAATGATAAAGAACACCAAGGCTAACTTGGGAATCAGGCCCTATGTCCAAAATTCCGAACGATCCCTTTAAGGCGGCCGCCTTAACCATACAGTGCTTGGGGAAACACTGGACTGTAAACACTTTTGTCAAAAAATACATGATTGATCAATTATACTATTTCAGTTACCGACGCTGAACTTGGTTGGAACTTGGTGTGACCAATTAAAAGGTGCTGTATGTACGATTAAAAAATGGAAAGAGATAAGGAAAGAGGAGAAGAGAGCACCATTAAAAAAAGTGTTTCCCCGCCTTGAGGAGTGTTGCATCACAGCACCTGTGATTGACAGGGTCGGCTTAGCTCAGGAGGTAGAGCAGTAACCGAAAGGTTGCTAGTTTGATCCCCAGCTCCTCCTAGCTGAGTACTGATGTGTCCCTGAGCAAGACACTTAACCCTAACTGCTCCTGAGCGAGCTGGCTGTCGCCTTGCATGGTTGACTCTGCCGTTGTGTTTCAATGTGTGTATATTAACTAGGGATGCACCGAAATGAAAATTCTTGGAGGAAACCAAGGCCGAAAACCGAAAACCGAAAGAAATTATTATGCAAATTATTAGTACCATTTAGGTTGCTTTTTTTGTTTGTTTTATGTATATATATTTATATATTATATATTAGGTAGCCTATCTATTAGGTGTGTGTGATATATACATCCACACACACACACACACACCTAATAGATAATAAACCGTTGGAACACGCAAGACCGGTAACCATAGCAACGCCGGTAAACAAACCCCGTGAAGCCCAACCCCTACGAGAGCTCCCCGCGCTACGGCCATCCGGACTCCGGAGGCGCACAGAGCTTTTGGCCGTGATATTATATATACAATTATATTATACTATTATATATAGAACGTTATAAGAAAGACGCTGTCACCGAGAATTGGCCGCTGCCAGACGCCGTCACCGAGTGTGAGAGAGGAGTTGACGGAGAAGATGGCGGTTGACCTAGTTTCAAAGTTTATACCGTTTATACTCGGTATACTCGGTGTATCACTCGTTGTGAAAATGTCCACACCGCGACAACCCTAGTGCCATTGCATTTATGGCTATGACTGTGTACCAACTTCATTAAAATCAAGGCATTGCAATTTTTGCAAATCGTTATACGTTGGGCTTTCTCAGAAACATTGAAAAACGTCCACACCGCAAACATATTGGGTCCATGGCACTGGTCCGACCTCCCATTGGTCCGACCTCCCATTAGATCGACCTCCCATTGGTCCGACCTCCCATTAGTTCGAACTCCCATTAGTTCGAACTCCCATTGTTCCGACAGTCGGAGTAATGAGAGTTCGAACTAATGGGACGTCCTCATTAGTTCGAACTGCACTAATGCATCTGTAATCTAAACAGACAGGTCGGATATTTGAGAGCTGCCAACTTGAAATTTAAAAATGTCCTTTCACTGTACAGTCTGTGTTTGAAATAAAACGCACGCACTGACCAGGTTGAGCACGCCACCAGATGCGCATTTCTCCGGCCCCTCAGCTGTGTGTCTGTAGGTAGCTCGTGTGTGTGTAGCCTGTGTGAATGTGTGCATTAATCCCTCTGTTCAGCATCTCTGTTAATGAATGAATAACACAAATCTCCACCACAGAGCCGCGAGCCTGGCACAGAGGTGGCGCGCTCTGGCGCATCTGGCACAATCGGGTTAACGGCACCGAGAGGAAACTGGCTTCGCTCCGCTCCGTCCGTGTGTGTGTAGATGATGTGCGTTCCGAGAGCTCTTTCTCTCTCTCTTTTCTTCTCTCTCTTCCTCTCTCTCTGCTTTATTGGCACGACTGTGATGTACAATGTTGCCAAAGCATTGGGACAGCAGAGTTAAAACAAACTCTCAGAGAGAGAGAGACAGAGAGAGAGAGAGACGCATGCTCGCCAATTGAAAGCGCTTGTCAGAAAGTAGGTGATGACAGGTCGAACTAACGGGAATCACCCATTTGGTTCGACCTCACTATGTGTCCGACTTGTGGTTGATTTTGTCGGAGTAACGGGAGGTCGAACCAATGGGAGGTCGGACCAAGTGGGTATTTTGTGGAGTAACGCGGAGGTCGAACCAATGGGAGGTCGGACCAATAGGCATTTTGTCGGACTAATGGGAGGTCGGACCAATGGGTGGTCGGACCAATGGGCAGTTCCCAACATATTGGCGCTTATCCAGACAAGCGTGGGCTGGCCGCGCTTTTTGTCATCACAAATGTCTGTTTCGGCCGTGTTGTTTCGGGGATAAAAGTATTTCGGCCCGAAACCGAAAGTGCACTTTTGGGCCATTTTCGGTGGCCGAAAATTCGGTGCATCCCTAATATTAACCGATGTAAGTGGCTTTGGATAAAAGCGTCTGCTAAATGCCCTAATTGACAGGAAAGAGGGATTACAGGAGGGGGAGGCAGGAGTGGTCTTAAATCTTAAGTGTATGTGCAGCCCAGGGGAGCACATGTTCCAAAGCGCTCAATAACAGCTGGAGAGAACTAAATCATTCAGACTAATTACACTACTGAATCAAGAATAGAATCTTGAACCTACAGCACCTTTAAGTATCTTAAACTTTGGGACAAAGGCTCCACCTACTTGACCCCGTCCCTCTGGAAGGGCATTAGGCTGCTTGTGAGCGAGGGATCGACGGCCGAGAGGTCCGCCTCCGGGACACCGAGCGGCATGACCAGGGTCCCGTCGAACCTGGCCCCGAAGGCCTGGACCACCCCCCGGGGCAGAGGCTCCACCTCCGCGGACGCTATGGCTCCTAGCTGCTCCACTGGCCAATAGGAAGAGGAACACAGTCAGGAAAACATGGCCGCTACGTCGGCCGATATGAGAGACATGAGCCGAGAGACTGATTGGCATTTGAGCTCTTAGGTCGAGTTTAGATCGTTGAGAATGGTGAGAAATCCCTACAAGTCAATGTGTAGCTAGCATGCACTAATTTAGAACAGCCACTATCCCTGCCACGGGCGCCTGTCTGTGAAGCGACTAACATGGAGCTCATTAAACAGCCTCTAGGCCAGTGATTCTCAAACTGTTTATGCCGCGTATCACCACAGAAAATATTAGTCTCCCCTAGTACCACCATTATGACAGATGTTATTAAATATAACAACATACAGTAGCGTAGGCCTGCGGCCCTATTCAACTATGCACATCTCATCCAGGAGGCATTCTTAAAAATAATAGTAGTCTGGGAAATCTACATTTTTTATTCTCAACAATGTTAAGGAGGATCTTCCTCCCTCTCCTCACTGGAGAAGCCTCCACTGCATTCATACTAGTATTTTGATAGCATTGTTTTTAATGCAACTTTTTTTTTTAATTCCTCTGCGTACCACTTGATAGCGCATCCATAGTTTGAGAACCACTACTCTAGGCGGCTCCTGCTGGTTGGAGGGGAAAGGACTAGTCCCCATTCTAAGTTCTATATCAATTCGGATTTTGTTCTCGTCATACAACGCAAATAAACATGTTCTTTGTTAGGTTAGAATCTCAGTGACTGGTTCCCCTAAATCCATATTTGTTACATTTACGTTGCTAACCTTATCTTTCTGATTACCACTCTACACTCTCTCCAGTGTGTTATGTTTATAAATCCAGCTGCAGCATTATGTTTTATTTTCATTGTAGGCGTTGTTTTGAAGCTCACATCCAAGCAGTTTGGATTAGTGTAGAGGTAAGAGTGTAGCTTACTGAGTCTTCTGTAGTCCTCCAGTGCAAAGTTCCACTTCCTCGTTTTCATGTCTGAGGCATATAGAAACATGTTGTTAGAAACTAGCTTGACCGCTTGGCATTCAGGTTGAGAACAACGCCTGGTCATCCAACCATGCATGGGGAGGAGAGATAAGGACCAATGAACGCAGTCCCACCGTAACATCTGGACGGCGTCTGCTTGAAGGCGGCAATGACGTCGGCGTGGTAACCCACGTCCACCTCGAACCTTGCCGGGGACACCAGGACACACTGTCCCTGCACCGCGGCCCCTGGCCGCTGCCAGCCGCTGCACAGCTTCAGCAGGGGCCCCAGGGCCACCGTGTCGTGGGGGACCCGGCCAGGGGAAACCGTCATGTCCAGGGCCTCTATGCCCTCCAGGGGCTTCAGGAACACGGAGGTAAGGGCCCCCGCGTCCTGCACTGAGACACACACACACAATAACCATGTGGATTGTGTTATGTGAACAGCAACGGTTTCCTTTTGGATACCAACTCTCTTCCAAAGAGTGATGCCTACTTTAAAAGAAGAAATCTGGTGTAAAATGGATCTGGGATATAATTGGTATGATAACAAGTTGGAATGTTCGTTTGGGAGCAAAACTTGTTGAGAACAAGTTATAGTTCTAAAATGTTAGCTTGGTCTGAATGTGGCCCAGCCAGAGGGCCCCCCCCCACCCCCACTCCGAAGTTGGACAGGACTCATGGACTACACAATAATAGTCAGTCAGTAGTCGTTAATACAAAGGTAGTGCATACCTTCATAGGAACTGAAATATTGTTCTACATACTGAGCTGGCGATAGTCCTCCAGACTGAAGTTCCACATTTTTGTAGCAGGGTCTACGGTGAAGAAAGGAAAAAAAGAGTTCATGACCAACGTTGCACAATAGTTTGTCAAGTAAGTCAGCAATAGGTCAAATATATCAAACATGCTCATACAACAACAATGGCAAGCACTTACCATAAGTCTTGGACTGGATGGATTTGAAAACAGCAATGAGCTCGGCATGGTACCCCACTTCTACCCTGAAGCGGTCCTTTGAGTGAGAAACACACTTCCCTCTGGTGGAGACAAAGGGCTTTGTGGAGGGTGGTCCAACAGTCATAGATGAACCTTTGAGTGAGGGGGGCGCCTGGGGGCTTGGGTTTGACTGAGCCACTGGTTTGTAGAAAGATCCGACCACACCACCTGAGCTACTTGGTGAGATGCTAGACTTGTTTTCAGAAGGTTTACCACTAATACTTTGTCCCCAAGTTGGAGAGTCTTTTTTAAAGGGTGGGATGAAGGGGTGATGCTGTGGTCCCAGTCTGGAGGCAGGGCTGGCGGTGGGTGCGCACTGGGCGGACTGGTTGACGGAGGACACCTGCTCAGAGGACTTTGGACTGGCAGAGTTCACATGACCCAGTCTCCTCGCCCTGATCTGTAAAGCCTTCTTTCTATTGTCCTCAATCTTCCTCTGTTGTTCCAACGTCAGCTTAGTCGACATCTCTGGTGTGAAAAGAATAATATTATCTATATTATATAATAAAGCCCTCTCCGCCGAGACCTGATCCCAACTAGTTCGTCGAACCCAGCTGTTATCATTCATATGATCCAGGAGGAAGGGCTGAGAACACTATCGTTGTGTTTAGAGTTAGAGAGCATGCATTAATAATAATAATTAGAGTGACAACTTGAAATGCTAACAGTTAAGTCGCTGACAGCTAGCGTGAAATCCTGCTAAAAGTTGAAACAATAGGAATTCGGTCGTACCTTTTAAACCTAAAGCCGACGAAGCGATAGTATCGGATTAGCTTTAACTAAACCAAATAACCTATGTTAAAACTAATGGATCATGCTGATCTTAATCTACGAGTTAAATCCTAAAAGTTAACTTGTTTTGAACGAACTGTCTCGTTAGCGCGTTGGCCATGCCGGAAGTGACGTATCATAATAACGCATCAGGTGCCGGGTCTTTTTACCCACTTCCGCGTTTAGATTCAAACATACAATATATACCTTTCTTTATAGGTCCATGACATATACGCACTTTAATGTTCTTTCTTTTTACTGTCGGAGCAGCTGTGGGGTCCAGCTCTGCGCCGCTCTTGAAATAATTTTTGATTCAACTTAACATATTATAATAACACCTTGTTGTTGTTATGTAAGGCGTGTCTAAATCTACAACCGGGCGGATGACAGTGAACCATTATAAAATAAATGACACACAGTAGGCCAACAATGATTCCTGTGTATTTATGAGTAATGTTGACCGCTGGATCAGTTCAACTCGCTCGCCGCGCCCTCCGATGGCATCGCGCGCCGCAATCATAGACGGCGCGTGACCGGGGCGCGTGATGCCATCGGAGCGCGAGCCGGAGCTGTCCCAGGAACCGTGGTGCTGAAGCTGCGGGAACCGTGGTGCTGAGGCTGCAGCATCAAACCGGCAGCAGCCCACAGAAACCTGTTATTATCGTTTTTACTAGCGGGGTTGAATAGACGCATGGACCTACAGGACCAGAACTGACCACCAAGGAGCGTTACGGATGGATTTAAACCAGGACATTGCTTCCTTCAATACTAAAGTTCAACGTTTGATGGTGAAATCCTTCAAAGAGAATCGACAGTGAATGAACGGCTGCCTAGCCTGGACCCTGTCAGATAACAAAATAAACCGGGAGTCCTATGGAGATGGTCCAGGCCAGCCAGGTAGGACAGGTTCTCTTCTCCATCGTTGTTTCCAGTCCTGACGTGGAGCTGTGCAGGGCTTGGGTATTAACGCCAGGGTTTGGTTGAATAACGGTGGACTGTGGGTCTGGATCGCCTCTAGTGCATCAGTTGTGTGTTTACCGCGGAGCACCGGATTCAGATCTCTGCAGGTGGTTTACACACACACACAGATGGACTAGTCGGAGAGAGGTTATTAGAGAGCCAACTACAACATCTACCATCGGAATAATCATAAACCTGAAGGAACACTCGCCCAGGCTAATTCATATATGAATCGAACAGTTTGTTCCCCTCTATAGCTCATTGTTGAACTTAATGGCTTCAGACACTTGTTTGCTTTGTTGGAACTTGCTTCCACTGGGATTTACTCTCCCGTTGAAAGAAAAAAAAGACGTTAAGCGTTAACCGTCAACTCTTCCATTCAGAAAGCAGAGGTAAACAGAGAGACACAGAGAGACATATAGAGAGACACAGAGAGAGAGACACAGAGACTCACAGAGGGAAACAGAGAGACATATGGAGAGACACAGAGAGAGAGAGTCACAGAGAGACATATAGAGATACAGAGAGAGAGACACAGAGAGACACAGAGAGACATAGAGACAGAGAGAGAGAGACACAGAGAGACACAGAGAGACATAGAGACACAGAGACACAGACACCTAGAGTCATAGAGACACAGAGACACAGAGAGACACCTAGAGAGACAAAGAGACACAGAGACACATAGAGACAAAGAGACACAGAGACACATAGAGAGACAAAGAGACACAGAGACACATAGAGAGACACAGAGACACAGAGACACATAGAGAGACACAGAGACACATAGAGAGACACAGAGACACATAGAGAGACACATAGAGAGACACAGAGACACATAGAGAGACAAAGAGACACAGAGACACATAGAGGGACACAGAGACACATAGAGAGACAAAGAGACACAGAGACACATAGAGGGACACAGAGACACATAGAGAGATACAGAGACACAGAGACACATAGAGAGACACAGAGACACATAGAGAGATACAGAGACACAGAGACACATAGAGAGACACAGAGACACATAGAGGGACACAGAGACACATAGAGGGACACAGAGACACAGAGACACATAGAGAGACACAGAGACACAGAGACACATAGAGGGACACAGAGACACATAGAGAGACACAGAGACACATAGAGGGACACAGAGACACATAGAGAGACACAGAGACACATAGAGAGACACAGAGACACAGAGACACATAGAGAGACACAGAGAGAAACGCTGCCTGCCGTCGACGGGGAGGGGGTGCATGGGTACGTGTGGTTTTCCTGCCCTCTCCTTCTCCGGTGCTGCGGGCAGTCAGACCGGAGCCATGCTGCAGGGCCAGGGCCTGCTGAAGAGCCGCTGCTGCGTCCTGCTCAGCGAGCTCAGGGTGCTGCTGCTCGGGCCACACGCCCCCTCCTCACCGCTGCCCCCCCCCCACGGCCTCACCCCTGTCGGCGGGGGACAGGCGGAAGACCACCAGGCCGCCTGCGGGGGCGGCGTCCCCATGGGGGCCACAGTCTCGGACAACAACAACACGTTGGTGCGGGGCCACCAGCAGGTGGCGGGGGGGCCCGGGCCGGGCTGGGTGGACGCGGCGGAGCTGTCGGCGGCGCTGCGTGTGTGCAGCTCCTCCCCCGAGGAGCGCTCCAAGGGCCAGCTGGAGGAGAGGTACTCCATGAGCAGCTTCAGTGAGAGCGGCTTCAGGACCCCCGTGTGCAGGATCTGCTTCCAGGGGCCAGAGTATGTAAGTAAATTCAGCTCTGTTAACGGTAAGCATGGTGAAACCTCATGTTTGTGTTTGCGTGTGCGCGCATGTGTGTGTGTGTGTGTGTGTTTTTGTGTGTGTGTGTGTGTGTGTGTGTGTGTGTGTGTGTGTGTGTGTGTGTGTGTGTGTGTGTGTGTGTGTGTGTGTGTGTGTGTGTGTACTGTGGCGACCCTGCCCCAGGAATGTCTCGGTTGCTCAGGAATCACTAAACACCCAGGTCCGTCGAAAGCCAAAAAGAGGCAATTATTAGAGGAATAACAGAAACTGCGTGGGTTGGTGCCCAACGTGTGATCAACGAAAATAATACTAATGACTTCGTGAGCCACGGTAGAGTCCAAGTGATTGTCTCGTCCATGGAGAGGGAGGTCGCTCCCATTGGAGGCACTGTTCCAGCGGTGCGTTCCTCGTCGGCGTACGTCGTCTGGTCGTGCGGGTTCCCTTGGGACCGCTGGGGGAAGGCCTGCTAGATCCACTCGTCCGTATCGGGTCTCGGAGGTTCCCTGCTCCGCTCGGGCTCCCACTTCCCTCCCTAAGAGAACATGTCAGCACCTTTTGAAGGGGTACCTACCTGGTCTTCCATGTCCTCCGCCGCAGGTGTTCTCCATTGCGCCGATTAGGGTGACGCAATGGACGCTCTCTGGCACTGACTGGTGAATATCGGCTGTATATGCCATCCACCACCTCGCCCCTGGGCCGCCTGGCTCGAGGTGTGGACCGGGTTGCCACAGTATGTGTGTGTGTGTGTGTGTATGTGTGCATGTGTGTGTGTGTGTGTGATACAAATAGCTCTAATGCGCTGTGTACAATTCAAGTTTTCCCGTGGTGTAATGTGGGTCTATAGTAAAGAAAAAGTTTGATATCCTTTAACCAAACTCTGATATTGAGTCGATGTTTCTGTTCATCAAACTTTAAGGTTACTTTGTAAGCTACATCCTTGCAGCCCTTGTAGATCCACAACAGAAAAACAATTACAGGTAGGATAAATCAAAGTCCTCTTCCCCCTTCTGCTGCTCAGGGAGAGAGGGATGGATCTGTCTGAGCAGCCGAGATAGAGGACTGCAGGCACGCTACCTGTCTGAGGCCCAGCCTAGAGATAAGGTTATTGATCATGTTGTCACAGCTCCAGGTAAAGAACATATGGCTGAGTGGTGTCAGAGGGAAGGATATTGAGGCTCACGCTGAGCAGCTATTAACTTCTACTCTATGGCCATGTTCTTTACAGTTGCCCCATTTACATTCTGTCTTTTATTAAAGCTATTGAGAAGAAGGTTTTAATGGTTCAAGGGACTCCTGAGCATTATTGCAAGTTAAAGGACTGGAAACCCTGATTACAGTGAGTAATCTGAATTTTATTTAGCTATAATTCTGCTTTTTTTAACCCAACAATTAAACCCAATATCAACAAATAACAGAATGAAAGCGGTCTAAATGATCCTAAATCATTATATACAGCCTCTCAACCAGCATAACCTCTCTCTATGCCTTACTATGGCCTCACACTAGACCTCTCCTCTCACGCTCCAGGACTATGATTTGCCCAAGATTGAAAAGACAAGTCCTTGGATCATAGTGATCCGAGCAGACCCTCTCCAGACACAGAGCACCTCACTGCCCAGGTTTACTGGACAGCCTTCAGAGGTCAACAGTCAGTATTCCTCCTGCTGTCCTCCAGCTGATGTATCGACGTCCTTTCAGTCGCTGCGGTTCTCTGATCCCCCTGCATCTTTTCACCGTCACCTCTTATCTTGGCCCTGGCCTCCTCCATGCTGTCCTCTGCAGCCCGGGGCCGGGGCCAGGGGCCCAGGGCCAGGTATAGATCGGCTCCGTTGTAAACAGGCATGAGACCAGACGCTCTGTAGGGGGGGGCGGCGGCCAGGGGAAGGGGGCCAGGGGGGTCACAGTGAAAGCAGGTTTGATATTGGGCACACACATACCCTGCCCCTTGACCCCTGCGGCCTGGCCCTAGCCAGAGAAGGAGGAAGGGAGGGAAAGATGATGATGATAATGATGAAGATGATGATGATTATGATGATGATGATGATGAGGATGATGAGGATGAGGATAATGATTGTTATTGTGATCAGCAATATTACTATTCTCTTTTTCATCATCAACATCATCATCATCATCATCATCATCATCATCATCATCATCATCATCATCATCATCATCATCATCATCATCATCATCATCATCAACACTATGGTGCAAACCTACCCAACTTTCTTGTTTCCACTCTGTCTGTTTCGGAGGAGGAATATACAGACTGTAAGAGTTAACACAAAATGTAATAGGGATGAGGCTGAGCAAATTTCAGCCTCAGTGCACCCTTCAAAATATGTATTAACCAGACTATGAGCTCCAGCTCTTCTATCAAGTAATAAACTGGAGACTTC
The DNA here is from genome assembly GCA_900291075.1 of Melanogrammus aeglefinus. Lineage (NCBI taxonomy): Eukaryota > Metazoa > Chordata > Actinopteri > Gadiformes > Gadidae > Melanogrammus > Melanogrammus aeglefinus. The sequence continues at coordinate 94,544 of OLKM01000731.1, forward strand.
TTTACACAGCTTCCATCACATAAAGCAAGCCCAGCAATCACAGACCAGGAACCTGAGGAGACCTGTGTCTCTGTGAGAGGATCTCATGTTCTCTGAAGAACCAGAAGAGACCTGTGTCACTGTGTGATGTTCTCATGTTCTCTGAAGTACCAGAAGAGACCTGTGTCACTGTGTGATGTTCTCATGTTCTCTGAAGTACCAGAAGAGACCTGTGTCACTGTGTGATGTTCTCATGTTCTCTGAAGTACCAGAAGAGACCTGTGTCACTGTGTGATGTTCTCATGTTCTCTGAAGTACCAGAAGAGACCTGTGTCTCTGTGAGAGGTTCTCATGTTCTCTGAAGAACCAGAAGAGACCTGTGTCACTGTGTGATGTTCTCATGTTCTCTGAAGTACCAGAAGAGACCTGTGTCTCTGTGAGATGTTCTCATGTTCTCTGAAGAACCAGAAGAGACCTGTGTCACTGTGTGATGTTCTCATGTTCTCTGAAGTACCAGAAGCAGATAACTGGTGTCTCTGTGAGATGTTCTCATGCTGTTCTGTCTTCCTGGGTGGCGTCTAGACTCAATCACTCGAAGGTCCAAGAACAAACAATTAATCAGCCACATCTCCCTCTTAGACCTCTTCACCTATCGGAGCACAAGATAAGCAGAACATAAGTCTTCTGCGGGCTGTCCCTTGGGAGTAAAGAGCGAGAGAGAGAGAGGAAAAGGGAGAGGGAGAGGGAGAGGGAGAGGGAGAGGGAGAGGGAGAGGGAGAGGGAGAGGGAGAGGGAGAGGGAGAGGGAGAGGGAGAGGGAGAGGGAAAGGGAGTGAGTGAGAGGGAAAAGGAGAGAGTGAGAGGGAGAGAGATAGAGCATCTCTATCTATTAGGGGAATGGTCTTCCCGAGTGTCACGCGCCGTTACTTCAAAGTGTCTTCTGGGGCGGACGCCGGTAATATCCCGCCTTCATGCGGGCATCTTGAGGACGTGTGACTAGCAGGGAGATGTGAATCATAACATGGATAATGCACGCACACAGCTCGTTCCTCAGCGGGACAATGGAAGCCCTCCAGGCACTCCAGTATTCATCCTCCTTTGTACTCCCCCCATACACACACACACACACACACAGAACCACAAACACACACACACACACACACACACACACACACACACACACACACACACACACACACACACACACACACACACACACACACACACACACACACACACACACACACACACACACACACACACACACACACACACACACACAACACACACACACACACACACACACACACACACACACCACACACACACACACACACACACACACACACACACACACACACACACACACACACACTAAAGCACTTTCTGCGTCCCCTCGCATGTGAAATAGCCTCTCCTCCCGCTCCTGTTCCCTCGTATCTCCGATACGAGGGTCTGAGATACTGGGGGCCGCGGGGAAGGTAAGTATGTGTTGGCAGCCACTGTGAGGTCATAACATTAAATCAAAAAGCTACGGTTACCAGCCATAGATTCAATTAGTTTTATATCAGGGCCATTAAATATGATCATAATCCCCGCAAAATAAGCAGTGAGTCAGAAAGCCCCCAGCATGTGGTTTATGTGGAGTCGTAGCAGGTAGAAGAGACTGAATTAGCCCAAACTGCTTTTTTTTATAAGGTTGCCATGGTAGTTAAGTTTGTTATTGGCAAATGTGAGTTGTGATTGCTGGTGAATGACTTCATTATATCACTGTTTCACTCTCTCCAACTAGCATCCCCTCATTTCACATTCCTATAAAACACCATCTGGACTCAGAGTGCTGGAGATGGAGGATGGCGGTCAAAGAGTTTCAGGATTAGTTTGAAGAAAATTGGGTCGTCTCTATCCTCTTGGCTTCCAGGACTGGTCACAGTGAGTGGTCTGAGGCCCACTGGAAAAGATAGAACTGTTGTGCTGCTCCTGCCAAAAGCCATCCCGCCATGACCATCTGTGGATGGGCCCGTCCTCTCCTCCTCCTCTTCCATCACTCCCCTCTCTGGGCGTGTCGCCTTCTGTCACAGTCATCTGGCGAAGCTGCCATGGCTTGTTACCGTCGTTCCACCAGAAAGAAAACACTGGTCCTGAGGAGGGGCGATTAGGAACGTAACCACAGGATGATATAATAAGGAAATGGAAAGTATTCAGTCCAATGTTAATAATACTGGAAAATAAATATTGGTGGTTATTTCCCTCAACATTGGAATTCAAAGTTATCATTGCATAATAATTATGCCTTAAATACAGAATAAATAAGTGATGACACATCATGTGCTGTACATGACATGGGGAGTCTGCTGCCCTCAGTAACTGGTGGCTCAGTGAGGCCTGAGAGATGGGGTTAAGAAGGACCTGGCTCCTTCTCCCTGGTGCTGGGAGGCTTTTCAACAGCAGCCAAAACCAAAAAACAGGAATTAAAAAGCTAACCTGAGAACTAGATACGATTCTCTGGAAGAGAAAAACCTTGTCTTAAGGGCATGGTGAAGATGAGGAAATGTAAATTCCCCCTCACAAGCCATGTGCTTTCTGTGATCAGAGTGAACTGTTGTTGAAATTGTGCCCAGCACTGAGGAAGATCAGAGACTCATTTACACTGCTACCCTTTAGTTTCAGTCTCACAGAGGTTGTTAGGTTAGAGATGTCTACCCTGAATCCTCTTCATCCCCTGGCATTGGCAATCGATTTTTGATAACTTTGTTGTATAAATAATTCAAGCAAATGTGCCCATATGATTATAAACAGCATCTAGTCCACGTGAACCAGTGTTCACGTGTAAGCTCCTCATATTAGCATTAAAGAACATAGGTCGAGACACAAGCTTGTTTGGAAGATGGATGCCTTGCTAAAGGCCTCAGTCAGTCATAACATCACCACAAATGGTTGATGCAATGAAAAATAACTAATATTGTAAATAATAATAAATAACACAAGAAATTAAAATCAAGGTAGTGCATGAAATACTTTTCATCAAATAGCATGTAGTTGTAGTACGATTAGATCATTTTGTTGGGGGGAGTATCATTTGTTCTGAGAGGCAGTAGCTCTGCAGGTTTCTTCCCCTCCACTTCTCTGTTCCAGGCCAGATAAGATCCACTGAACTACAGACCCCTCGTCAGAGGCTCCTAGTCATCTCTCATTTGTCTGATGTGTGCAAAATGATTGTGCATTGCAGATTGTAGAGTGTGTATCGTAGTAGGCTGTTTGTGTGTCTGTGTGTGAGTGTGCATCTGTGTATGGGTGTTGGCACAAGTTTGTGTGTGTGTGTGTGTGTGTGTGTGTGTGTGTGTGTGTGTGTGTGTGTGTGTGTGTGTGTGTGTGTGTGTGTGTGTGTGTGTGTGTGTGTGTGTGTGTGTGTGTGTGTGTGTGTGTGTGTGTGTGTGTTGGCGCACATGTGTGTGTCTGTGTGTTTGTGTGAATATGTGTGTGTGTGTGTGTGTGTGTGTGTGTGTGTGTGTGTGTGTGTGTGTGTGTGTGTGTGTGTGTGTGTGTGTGTGTGTGTGTGTGTGTGTGTTTGTGTGCATGTCTGCAGTGGTGCATTCCCTTACAGCTTGGCTGCTTCCCTCACCATGTGATATAAATCAAAGGCAGAGAATCGATATTCGCTATGTAAGGAGCCCAGCGCTTTATGTATGCATGTTTTAACCGACATAACTTACCAGTGGCTCTGTGGAGAGGGAGGGGGGGGTGGTAGGATGGTATAAATGGGGGCCCACTCTGATCGATCAGCTTACGATGATGCTGGATCTCCATGGAGGAGCGATGGTGATCCATCTGTGCGGCGGTGTTAAAGATGAACTGAACTGAAATAATCAACATCGATAACGTGTTAGTTATGACCATTCTAAAAAAAATGACACAAAAAAAATAGTTTAAAAATCAATATATAGCTTTTTTTAGCAACAAAGGAAACGCGTCTTTTAGTATTAGAGCGCCGATGACGTCACTGGCATGGTAGGACTGGGTTGTTGCTGCTGACACGCGAACGTCTTCGACACTCCACGGCGGAAAATAGTGATTTTAATATGGCTGGTTACGCGTTTTAGCCTGTGAGGGACACGCCTGTAGTGCCCGACTGCTCCACCTTTGGATCGTGTGGGTGTGACTGGTGTGCGTGTGGGTGCTGCCGGAGCATGGACACTGCCATTGAATCGGTCTGCTGCCGAGAGGTTCCGGTCAACCTTGACCAGCTAATGGTGGGATTAGGTTGCATAACCATGCATAGGGCATTCTGGATGCTGTGCGGCGAGAGAGAGGTTTTCGAAGTGGCCATGCTCTCTCTAAGGGACGTCCGAGCAGAGACAATGGAGCGCCCCATAAATAGCAATCAAGTTACAAGGCGAAAATGATCATTCCCCCTCCGTTTTCCTTTGAAGCGTTTCAGGAATATCTCCGTAAAGACGGACTCATTGCGGAAACGCAACGAGCTGTATAAACGCTGTAGTACCTACATATTCAAGGCGCTGGTTCTCCAAAAGAAAAAGTGGAGTGCATCAAGCCTGCGCGGATCAAGCCTGCGCGCATCAAGCCTGCGCGCATCAAGCCTGCGCGCATCAAGCCTGCGCGCATCAAGCCTGCGCGCATCAAGCCTGCGCGCATGCAGCCTGCGCGCATGCAGCCTGCGCGCTGTATAAAAACATTCAAGTCGAGGAGGAGATAGTAGTTGTTTAACCTTTTAGATTGAGTAGAAATAACGTCGCTTCAGGCGTCCACACGAATCCTAACACGAAACCGCATAGGTCCGGTTTTATTTGAAAGCACCCCGGGACCATGGACCTATTAAAGAACATGGTTTATTATCTGCCTAATAACATGGTTATTGAAGGTTATTTTTATTACAAAAAAATCGGCTCTGGGTGGACGGGACCTGAAAGACATGTTAGATCCACTTTGGGAGATACACTTTGGGAGATACACTTTGGGAGATACACTTTGGGAGATACACTTTGGGAGATACACTCGCGGATGAGCATAGATGCGAGGCGGATTCACGGGTGTGTCACGTTTATTTTAGGTGAATATTGGAGGTTTACTTTCTGGTGGATGTTGATGGATATTACACAGATGGATATTGCACAGATACATCTTACTATGAAACTACTTCTTCGAGTTTGACTCCCTCTGCATCAGCAATCGGCTAGTCAGCGAACATCAGGGTGAGAAGAAAGGGACATTTGTATAACTTCTGTTTACAGCTTGGAAACATAGATCTGTGATATCGTCGGAGTAATAGTTTATAAACTTTATGGTCGGAGTGCTAGCTTGTGGAGATTGACATGGCAGGGGCTTTCGGATGGTTAGTCAGTTTTAAGGTTGCCAGCCATATATTAAGGGCTGGTTTCCTATTCAAAGGTAGCCTGTGGAAATGTATGATTACCCCAGCTGCCATGGCGCCCTGTAACACTTTCACCGTACAATTTAATCCCTTTTAGCAAGTTCAGCCATTTTTAGTTATGGTACCAATAAGAAGGCAGACAATACATCTCTTATATCAACTAAACTTCAAATTTCAGTTCAGTTCATCTTTAAAGTGTTGTAGAGCTGGCCGCTGAACTACTTTGGAGCTGCTACAAGTCGAGCTGCAGGGGCCTCACGGGGGGGGGGGGGCTTGTCTGACATCACACAAGATACTTTATCATGCATCTCTTATTACATGTCTTTGGCTCTTACATGATCTAAATGTGCTCCGTTAAACCAAAGGCTTTGCAGCCGAGAGACTCAGCTTTCTTGGCATCAATAGTTTGGGTGTTAAATGTTGGTGTTGGTGCTGACTCTCAAATCAAACCTACAAAGGTGAACGGTCACTAGTAGTCTGTGAGCCAGTGTTGTTGGTCTGTGGATGATGGTGTTGGTGGGGTTGGTGACGGTGTGGGTGGGGTTGATGACAGTGTTGGTGGGGTTGATGTCGTGTTGGTCTGACAGTGTTGGTGGGGTTGGTGAAGGTGTTGGTGGGGATGGTGACAGTGTTAGTGTGCTGGTGTTGGTCCTGACGCTGACTCCCACCCGCTGCCTGCAGGGGGAGCTGCTGAGCCCGTGTCGGTGCTGCGGCTCCGTGCGCTGCACCCACCACCCCTGTCTCATCAAGTGGATCAGCGAGCGAGGGTCCTGGGCCTGCGAGCTCTGTTACTATAAGTACCAGGTGATCGCCATCAGCACCAAGAACCCCCTGCAGGTGAGTCCTGAGCATGAGAGGGACGTCTGGGAGGAGGCTGTGGACGCATGTGAAGATCTAATAATATAGAGAAACAATCTGATCTTTAATTGATCTTTATATCAAAACAAATTTTCTGTTAACTGGGAATCATATTTAATGAATGAGAATACGCTGAAAACAATATCCCGAGATTGCGCTCTCAATCGTGGGACATTGCCCAATATCTTGAGACAGCGAACCAATCAAATTGCGCCATCTTAGGAGGTTCACGTGTAGCACCTACTGAATATAATAAGACAGTATTTGGCTGGTGGGGTCATCCATATCATTTGACCCAAAGACTCTTTTTAAAGGTCCCATGGTATGCCACCAGGTGTGGTGTGATTAGCCGGTACAATGCGTTTTTGGAAATCTGCCCTTTATGACATCACAGATGGGCGTGTCCACCTAGATGTGTGCTGGATATATCAGCCTACCAGCCTACCCAGTGGACTGTAGCAAACGTTGCTCATCTATCCATCACACATCTAGGTGGACACGCCCACCTGTGATGTCATAAGGGCCCGATTTCTAAAACGGCTTGTAACGGCTAATCACACCACACCTGATGGCATGCCATGGGACCTTTAAGAACCTAGTCTTTGCTAACTGAAAATTTTCCCAGGCACTCCCATGGGGTCTTGCATTTCTCTCTCTCAGAAACTTACTCACCCAGTACACACACACACACACACACACACACACACACACACACACACACACACACACACACACACACACACACACACACACACACACACACACACACACACACACACATTCACAAAGTACAAAGACACATGTACACACACCGGCAGGCCCCCACCCTGACCCTGTCCCCCCCCCCTCCCCCAGTGGCAGGCCATCTCCCTGACGATGATCGAGAAGGTGCAGATCGCGGCGGCCGTCCTGGGCTCCCTGTTCCTCATGGCCAGCATCTCCTGGCTGGTGTGGTCGTCCTTCAGCCCCTCGGCACGCTGGCAGCGGCAGGACCTGCTCTTCCAGATCTGCTACGGGATGTATGGCTTCATGGACATCGTGTGCATCGGTGAGGCGGCGTGGCCCCGGGGTCATTCAGTCCCAGAGATGTGTCGAGTGCCCAGGCGAATGCTGGTCGCCTAGCCCACTAGGAAATTTGATGAGATCAGTTTAAGGTGCACGTTAATCCTGTCCCCAGGGGTCTCCTCAAAGGAAGGAGAGCTGGAGATAAGTCTCATCGACAGTTCACCGTCAATAAGAAGGTGAACCGACTCCTTCACCCCACCATCTGTGGGGTGAAGGCCAAAGTTCAAGTGGTCGATCCGCGTTGGAGATTCCTACATTCTTCCTGCTCAAGTTGTGTAGTATTTGTGTTTATAATATTGGTGTTTCCAGCTCAGCAATCAATTCAATCTCAGGCGGTGTCAGGCTCCCCAGGCAGTAATTTAAAATATGTGTGGAGAGGCGGACAGGATGATGGAATTGACTCAATTCTTTAAGGAATACAAATGTCAAATTTAAGGACTGAGTTGTTTATATGCAAGTAAAAGGCATACCAATGTTAACAGCACAGGACTAAACATCCAATTCCTTTTCCCTGCCAACACACCCAGACCACAAATGTGCCTAGAATCTGTCACACCGAGGTCCACATTTCACCACTCGGCATCCAGTACCCTAACCTTACCCTTTCCCCCCAACTGACTGCATGTAGGCCTGTCTCCAGCGGCCTCTGTGATGGCTCTACACCCAATGGAATGGATGTGATGATGGCATCTCACTTCTACATCTCCCTTTTTGGAATCAAATAATGCTAAAGCCTCCTGCCACTGCAGGCGCAGCAGATTGATTGCCTGGTTGAAGAGCTGGAAGCGTGTGCAACCATTAACGCACCTCCTCCATGGGTTAGCTTCACACCCAGCAGACTGGGCAGGGCGGACTCCATGCCCTCCCTGTCTAAACACTGACAGAGACATAGAGAGACAGACGACTAGGGAAGAAGAGAGACGGATCAACTAGAAAGGAAGAGAGAGAGAGAGAGAGAGAGAGAGAGAGAGAGAGAGAGAGAGAGAGAGAGAGAGAGAGAGAGAGAGAGAGAGAGAGAGAGAGAGAGAGAGAGAGGCATACAACCAGAGACGAAGAGAGAGAGGGAGAGAGAGAGAGGGGGGGGGGGGGGGTCAGTGAGCATTACGTTGACTGAACCGCACTGAGGGAAGAACAAGACTGCAGTTTTTATATAATCATGCATTAGGAGCAAATAAGTAGAATTGTGCACATAAATAGTAGTAGATAACTTTATTGTCCGCGTGGGGCAGTTGGGTTTGCGGCAAAATCGCAGTTAGTTTAGTATATATTTTAGTAATAGTTAGATTTTTGTGATTCCTAAGTGAAAATAAAAGGCCTGTCAAATATGAGGAGAGAAATCCCAGCATTGCTTGTAACAGATTGATTTCCAGATTGTTCTTGCATTCTGGGTGCAATGAGGACAAATCAATAAGCAATCCCCAACTGTGATAAGACTTTATTGAGCAAACCCACAGAATGAATACTACTTTCTTCCCAAACCTTAAACCTCTTTTGCGCCCAGTCTGTCCAGGGCTTAGCCAACATCTAAACCATTCACCTAACAAAATTCTCACAAGGTGCGTTTCTATACAACACCTAAAGGATTAGAAGAACTATAGCTCGCATCTAGGGGTTCTGCCTCCATAGGGGGCCAGTCGCAGTCAGATAGTAGAGATACAGACGATAAGACAGACACAGACGTTAGTAGAGACACAGATGCTAGTAGAGACACAGACAATAAGACAGACAAAGATGGCTCTAAGAGTCCTCAACACTGCAGACTCTTTGTCTCAATGTTCTCAACCTAGTGGTTCACCAGTCAGGGTCATCATCTAACCCCTATTCAGATATCTCCACAGTCCTAGAGGTTCACCAGGGACAAAGTGATGGTCTGACTCCTGGTTCACCAGTGTGATGTGTGATGGTCTGACTCCTGGTTCACCAGTGTGATGGTCTGACTCCTGGTTCACCAGTGTGATGGGTGATGGTCTGACTCCTGGTTCACCAGTGTGATGGTCTGACTCCTGGTTCACCAGTGTGATGGGTGATGGTCTGACTCCTGGTTCATCTGTGTGATGGTCTGACTCCTGGTTCTCTAGGGTCAGTGTGATGGTCTGACTCCTGGTTCATCTGTGTGATGGTCTGACTTCTGGTTCTCTAGGGTCAGTGTGATGGTCTGACTCCTGGTTCACCAGTGTGATGTGTGATGGACTGACTCCTGGTTCACCAGTGTGATGGTCTGACTCCTGGTTCACCAGTGTGATGTGTGATGGTCTGACTGGTCTCTCTCCTCCCCAGCGCTCATCATCCACGAGGGCCCGTCGGTGTTCCGTATCTTCCACCGCTGGCAGGCAGTCAACCAGCAGTGGAAGGTCCTGAACTATGACAAATCTCAGGACCGCGAGGACCTGAAGGACCCGGCCGCCGCCGACAGGACTCTCTCTCCGCCGGGTCCGGGGGCAGACTCCCAGCCCCCCGGGATGAGGGCGTCCTCCTCCACCTCCTCCCTGATGGTGGGGGTCTCCTCGCCCCCGGGCTCCACCGTGACGTCTGGTGGGGGGGCGGGGCCCCAGGGCAACCCTGGCGAGGCGGCCGGACCCCCGGACCAACATGGCCCCTACAACATCCTCAACCTGCTCAGCCACCTGAGGGCGCCGGAGCCCCGCGGCCCACCAGGCGTCCCCCCCGGCGACGCCCCGCGGGAACTGGTCATGAGGGTCACCACGGTCTGAGGGGCGTGGCCCCGTCCCAAAGGACGCTGACTGAGGGGGAAGAGGAGGAGCGGCACGGACCCGACTGCACGGGAGGACCCGACCGCCATGTCGTCTGTGAAATGCATCTGGGATGTCTGGGATTGAATAAAAAACGGTCGTTTTATTTGTAGGAGTTGTTTTGCAGTTGTCATTATTTGGGTTTATATTTGGTGGTGAACCCCCATTTAGATGAGATCTTGTGTTGTTTGAAATACACTGGGTCTGAGGGATTGGTCCGTCATGATGGTTTGGTTTATGGAGATCACTCTATGATACGAGGCGGTACCCCTAGACGTTCTGGTCTGGCCACTGCCTGATGGCCGTTCGGGCTGCATTCCATCTTTCTTGGGTTCCTTTGTCTCCATCGTATGGCCTCACCCCCTGAAGCAGCTTGCAGAGGCTGCATCTTTCTTTTCCTGAGTAGCAAAATCAGATATGCTCTTTGATAAATCTTTTTTTCATGCCCATGAAAGATGTCTTTTTTCTTATCAGGTTTGCAGACGGAGCCACTTAAAAACGTGCTCCCAGCAGGAGTTCACTTAAGTGCTTACTTTCTGCAGGGAGCGGGGAACAATGAGAGGCTGCAGCCCGTCCCAACTGCTTCTGGGGTGGTGCGTTCCGACTGAATAATCAAAGACTCGCCATAACAAAAAGACTGAATCATAGAGTGGCAGATCTTTTGAAAATACGTAATTATAATGTACATTCATGGTACGCTATGATCCATATTTCAGTAGAATGCAGAGAAAAATCTATTTCCTGCAAACTGCTGTCGTTGTTCCTTGTCACCGTTTTACATTTACATCCTTTCTCATGGCATTGAAGTGACAGGAATCATGTCCAGCAGGGTGCAGAGTGTTTAGATGGGGTCTCTCTGTCGTCTTGGTGGTTAGATGACAGTAATCCTTGAACAGTTATGAGGTATGTGCCGTGTAATCAGGGAGTTCAGTGATTCCTGTTGTCTTTGTTGAATTATTCAGGCGTAAAGTGCTGATCTAGTCACTAACTCGACCGGTTCGTATCTATGAACAGAAGCGTTACCAATGAACATGTGGGGAAAGGTTTGGGCTTTTCTGTTTGCTGTTTTAATCGTGTACATGTGTGCCATCAGCGCTTGTTGGGAGTGAGGATTACACGGCAGAGACAAAGAGCTGCGTCGGCTCTTTGGTTTGGCACGGGACTGAAGAACATGTCCTGGAACAACACGCCAACCCTCCAGCTTTATGCAGAGCTCCTGCGTTTACACAACATCCACTCAGTTGATCCACTCACTGGAGCCCCTCTCTCCAGCCCTCACCCCTCCTGGTTGTTGTTATTTCTAAATCACACAAGTTTTGAAAATGTGGACTCGTTCAAGATGTTCATATTCCTCAGACTGTAAAATAATAAATACATATTTGATCTCTCTAATAAGTAGAGCTATGTCTTACATACATCTCTCACTGTCCTTCAACGCAACATTATACTAGTATACTTTATACAGCTTATACTATTACAACTGGACAACCATTTACAGAACACTCTTATATCATTATAGATGATATCCACAGCTGAAGCTGAACATCTTGAGGAGTTACTGTGTCTATGGTTTGATCAGGTCTAGACAGACAGCTGATTTCCACCGCAAGCTCCCATTCAGCAGCAGTTAGGGCTGAGGACATCACCCCAACCTCCAGAGGCCATCAGGTTGACTGCGAACACTGGGACCCTCTCGTTGGAGTCAAATTAATCGATTTATTAGGGCAACAGGTTTTTTTTTCTCTCAAATTCTGTAGAAGACAAACTGGAGCCTATACCGTATGTCGAAAACTCAAATTTTCAGGTATGGTTACCAATAACCCCCACTAGTCATAAAGCCACATTTGTGGTACTGCACCCAAGGGTGGCGCTATTGTAAAAAATCATGAATAAGGCTTATTTCTCCTCACCAGATTGAACTGGACTCAAAATTCTTTCAGAATACTAATCGCTAGAATCAGATGCATTTATAAAACCCTCTTATGCCCTAAAAATGTTTACTTTTCCCACAATTTCATATTAAAGCCAAACATGATAAAAAAGATTCACAGGCTACAAAAAAATCAAAAATTCACCAAAATCGCCACATAAAATCTTTACACCAAGCCTCAGAAAAATCATCGAAAAGAATTTGTTTTATTTAGCTCCATTTCAGAAATATTGGCTAATAAAGTTGGAGCAGTTAGCCCATTTTTCTTATATGACCATTTTGTTAATGTACAAAATAACATACAACTATTATTAGGTGGATTCCAATACCCCCCACCACCCAGAAATCCAAATTTTGGTACTGCACCCAAAGGTGGCGCTAAAAAATTAGGAACTAGCCTTATTTCTCCTTAACAGATTGACCCGGACTCAAAATTCTTTCATCATATTAATCTCTAAAATCAGATGCATCTTTTTCACCCTGGTCTTCTGCTCTAAAAATGTTTCCCACAATTTCATAGAAAAGCCAAACACCCACAGTCTCAACCCATTTTGCCTATATGAACCATTTTGTTATTGTATAACTACCATACGGCTATTATTAGGTGGAAAGCCATTAACAGTGCGATTGAAGAGCACAGATCTTGTGAAATGTGTGCTTGGAGTTTTCTGGATGTTGTGTGCTTATCGAAAGACATTTTGACCATGTGAATGAGGCTTCAACCAGTTCAACAATGTCAGTGGCTCAACAGGATAATACCTTCTCCTGGTGGTCCTTAGGGTGAGAGTTCGAATCCTGATTTGAGCATGCTGAACATGACATTCCGTCATTGCAACTCATTTAAGAAACACAACATTGAACAGCACCTGAAATTCATCAGGTAATCAACATTCCGGCTCATTTGTTTCCAAGAATCTGACTGCCAAGAAACGGCATTAGGAGTACTTCTTCGTGAAGTATTTTTCCTTAACAATTTACTCTGTCATATTTATATTTCTTCCGTTAGTGTTCTTAGCTACAAAGGTTTAATTTCCCCAGAATTTCCAACATTTTCAGGTATATGCTTTTAAGAAAGCCCTTAATTCACTTGAGAAATGTGTGCTTGGAGGTTTCTGGATGCTTATCAATAGGCATTATGACCATGTGAATGAGACTGCAGTTCAGGTTTATCAGTGGCTCAAGGGATAATGCCTTGTCCAGGTGATCATTATGTTGAGAGTTCGAATCCCGATTATAGCATTATGAACAAGCTGAACATGACATTTGGGCATTGCTTTGCAGTTCACCTGAAAGCTGAGGCACAGTATTGCATTAAGTGGAACATCTTCATCAACATCTTTCCTTCATACTTAAATATCTTCCATTAGTGTGATGTTGACTTTTAATTTGGCTCGGACCCCGTTAATCACCGCTTGTGGTTATATTTCTATTTATTCTTTCTTCTAGTCCATAGTCCTAACCATACAGGAACACAATGGAGGAAGACTGACTAGGGGAAAGAGCTCTCTGTCCTTCCTCTCCAAAGGAGCTCTATGACGCACTGATATTTATTATGTCCTGAGGCCTTTGTACAACATAATATAATGGAATGGAATGGAATATAACATAATACAATGTAATATAATATAACATAATACAATATAACATAATATGACTAATAATTTAATGTAATATAACATAATGCAATGTAATAATGCATTTATTACTTATCTAATAATAATAATAATGGCTGTTGGCCTCTGCCAGGGCTGCGCTTTGTCATCAATCCGGTTTGTGATATTCATGGACAGGATATCGAGGCGTAGTCATGGTGGGGAGGGGTTGCAGTTCGGTGGTCTGAGGATCTCATCACTGCTCTTTGCAGATGATGTGGTCCTGATGGCATCATCGGCCTGTGACCTTCAGCACTCACTGGATCAGATGGCGGCCGAGTGTGAACGGCTGGGATGAGGATCAGCACCTCTAAATCTGAGGCCATGACTCTTAGCAGGAAACCGGTGGTTTGCCTACTCCGGGTAGGAAATGGGTCCTTAGCCCAAGTGAAGGAGTTCAAATACCTCGGGGTCTTGTTCGCGAGTGAGGGTTTGATGGAGCGTGAGATTGGCCGGAGAATCGGAGCAGCGGGGGCGGCATTGTTTTCGCTTTACCGCACCGTTGTGACGAAAAGAGAGCTGAGCAGCAAGGCAAAGCTCTCGATCTATCGGTCAATCTTCGTTCCTATCCTCACCTATGGTCATGAGGGATGGGTGATGACCTAAAGGACGAGATCAAGGGTACAAGCGGCCAAGATGAGTTTTCTCAGGAGGGTGGATTCTCCCTTAGGGATAGGGTGAGAAGTTCAGTCATCCGTGAGGAGCTCGGATTAGTGCCGCTGCTCCTTTGCTTTGAAAGGAGTCAGTTAAGGTGGTTCGGGCATCTGGTAAGGATGCCCACTGGGCGCCTCCCTTAGGAGGTGTTCCAGGCACGACCAGTGGGGAGGAGACCTCGGGGAAGACCCAGGAGGTGGAGAGATCATATCTCAACACTGGCCTGGGAACGCCTCGGGATCCCCCCGTCAGAGCTGGTCAATGTGGCTCGGGAAAGGGAAGTCTGGGGGCCCCTGCTTGAGCTGCTGCCCCCGCGACCCGACCCCGGATAAGCGGATGACGATGAGATGAGATAATAATAATACATGTAATGATAAATACAATAATAATAATAGGAATAATGATAATATTAATGTTAAATAATCATTAATTAAGAGAGTCTTTATTGATATCGGCCATCAATTGGGATCGTGGGAGGCATCTGGTCAGTGTTTTAATGTGGTGTGTACCAGCATCGGTCAGTGGACCAGTACCTCTGAACCAGGGCTCCCCCTAGCGGTGTGTTCAGGCCGTGCTCTTACATCTCTGGGACAAGATTTGTCTATGACGTAATGACGTTCCTATCTTAAAAAAGGTTGGGCAGATATGTAACTTCCATAAATTATCTGAAACATATTTTGAAGTTGTCTCAGAGCCAGGCTTTGGTTAACAACTGAAACATTGAACTTAAAGTCCTCATCTCGTTCTCTCACTTTCCCAGTCTTTCTCTCTGAAACATGCACACACACGCACACGCACACGCACACACACACACACACACACACACACACACACACACACACACACACACACACACACACACACACACACACACACACACACACACACACACACACACACACACACACACACACTGTTTGGGGGTTGTGTAAACAGCCGGGCCGTGTCTGCTCCGTTGGGAGGTCACGGAGAGTGTTTCCAAAGTGGGGGGGCTGCTGTGTGTGGTGAACGGTTTTCTATGGCAAGCCAACCCCCGACAGAAAACGCCCTCATTTAGTCACATATCACCTTCATTAGGCCGTAAAAAACGCCGTAAAATGTAGAAAATTTGCGTATTTTACGCCGTCATACGAAAAATGCTCCACTTTTTACGCTGTAATGAAGCCTTTCAAGAGCGCGCGTAAAAAACGCCGTTTTGAGCATCAAACCGCGCGTAAAATACGCGCGTTTGTGCACATCACGACGGGCGTAAAATACGGCGTCTCTAGTATGCTAATAATCTCCGCCCTTCTTTTCTCGTCTCAGCCAATGCATTTGAAGGTTTTGCGCCCAATCGCTGATCAAGACAAGCAGACCAAATCAGTTCCGAATTCCGGGAAGAAAGAATACCGAAGAAAGAATACCGACGTTAGATTTGCAACAAATTATTCTAAATCTGCCCATATATGGACACGTCAGAGTTTTGCAGTTTTCACTCGCTACAATGTTGCACCTGTGGCTGCTGGTCATTCAACCACAAGGAAGTAAACTCTACGGGGCTATTTCAACAGTAGGCCTATGTTCTTTTTTTTTTTTTTGACGGCACAGCGATCCGGGGCTATTCCCAAAAGATCCGGGGCTATAGCCTCGAATGCCCAGGTCTACGCGCCTGTGGACCAGAGACACGCGAGCAGCAGTAGTTTACACTAGGCCTGGGCCCGGTCCATGTAAGGCAGTGAGGAGATTCATCAGATTGCTGCTGGGCCTGGACTGGATCTACTGAGTCATATATGACTGATATATCTTAAGGTTTAACTTTTCTTGTGAAAAAAAAATCTCCATCCAATATTAGTGTTAACATTGAGAAATAGGATAAAGCTAAAAATACAGAAATAAGTAAATACAAAGTAAAACATGTGCACTGTGTCGAAGTCCGCCTCTGAAATTGATGATCTGTCGCATCACACAGAAATTACGTGGCTTAGTTCTCACAACAATTAAGACAGCAGCCTAGTGTGACTCCCAGTAGACATTCCCAGTATTAAGACATTCCGAGTATAGGCCTATAAGACAGTCCCCTTATCCATTTAGGGCGCAGGGCCCGCGCATGCGCTCACGTGTCTGAGCGCAGATCGAAAGGAGCGCTGTTAAACCCTGATAAACGTGTTGTCCAGTAGAGATGCCTCTTCCCAAAGAACATTAATTACATTTCCTTCCATTTCCAAACGTTGCAGGTCAACTAAACGTTTGCTGTCGCCTGGATTGGTGAGTTTTTCTTCTTTCTAATTGAAACCTTGCGTGGTGTAAGTTATATCCTCTAAGTCTAAACGTGTTGCCTTGTTTGGGTTGACATGTATGCAGGGTGTTTTTGACGCAGGCCTGTCTCAGTTTCCAAAGGTACCTACAGGTGATTACTGTTGTACTAAGTGAGCTGCATAGTTAGTGGGTTCTGTGTCTTTATAAGAAAAGGTACAGCAGGTCTAGTAAAGTGATGTGGCAAGAGAAATAAAGGAAAGTTGTGTTCTTCTCTCATTGTTGAAATATGGTTATTGCCCTGCATTATATTATATAATGTTATGTAATATAACTTAATATAATATAACATAATTTAATATTATATAACATAATATAATGTTACATAATGTTCTTCTGATGTAAACATTCACAGAGCTGAGACAGACCTTCTGAAGGCTCACGTGTTTGACAGCCGTTTTCTGTGCTAAAGGCAGAGCCTTCAAGCTTAAAGCCTCAAACTCTCCCTGTCTGATTCCTCTTTTGCCTCCTTAGGATGAGCGGATGATGGCTCTTATTTTAGCATTTATCCTTTTGAGCGTTCTGAAAAATGCACTTCCACAAGATCTGAGCGAGCGAGGACCGAGACGAGGGGACTCGCCCGACCCGACCCCCCCTCCCAGACCATACCCGACCCCTCCACCCAATAAAGGTTGTGAGAGTGAGTCAAGATGTTGAAAGTTCAGGTCGACCTCGTTTCAGGTCCCGACACGCTTATCCACAGCTTCAGTCCATTGAATACTAACAGTGATAATGAATTGCAATACACATGCTACTAATGAACGGTCAATGTTAAACCTGCACTATGTCACCTTTCTTATGCAGACTCCATTCCGATAGATCTGCACTAAAACCTTTATCAACATTGAAACACTCCCATCGATGAGTCAGTCCATCAAGGGAATCTCTATATAGTCATAATCATAATCATTGATTCTTCACAGTGGGAGAATATCAGCACTGACTGAGGCGCATACCATGTTACTTTATGTCCTGTCATGTCCAGAAAATAACAACAGTATTTGGGGTTTTGATAAAGGCATGGTAAAACCTGGTGTTCCCTAGCTGGGAGAAATGCTGGCTGAATGCATGTTGGCTTGGTTTCCGTAGTAAAGAGTCTTGACTCACGCTTACTTCATGATGTATCTGTGACTCCCGCCACTAGAGGCTGCTGATGGGAGGGCGTGCATAGTGCAGCTTTAATAATGTGTAGAGGTGCCCCCAGCATTCCGTTGATTCCCTCCTTGTCCTGTGGCACAGAGGTGGTGGACTGCCCCGTGCGGCTGTTCTTCACCATCGACACGTCGGAAAGCATCTCCCTGCAGGAGTCGCCCCCCGGGGTGCTGGTGGACAACATCAAGGAGTTCACCAAGCTGTTTGCCCAGCGGCTGACCGACGAGGAGTACCAGGGGGGCCGCGTGCGCCTCACCTGGTCGGTGGGTGGGCTGCACTACTCCCAGAGGCAGGTGGTGTTCAGCCACTTCTCCACTCGGCAGAGCTTCATCCGCAGCCTGAGCAGCATCAGCTACCTGGGCCGGGGCACCTTCACCGACTGCGCCCTGGGCAACATGACCTCGCTGATGACGCGCCACGCCGCGGGCCAGAGGGCCGCCCTCTTCTCCGTGGTCATTACCGACGGCCATGTGACCGGGAACCCGTGCGGCGGCATGAGGAGCAGCGCGGAGAAGGCCCGCGACCAAGGCATCAGGGTGTTCTCGGTAGCGGCCTCGCGGGCGGTGGACGAGGCGGGGCTGAGGGAGATTGCCAGCCCCCCCGCGGAGGTGTACCGCGACGACTATATCGCCGTGGACCTGGTGGACGGCCGGCCCCGCATCATGACCGACACCATCGACCGCATCCTCAAAGTCATGGTACTGGGGGGTCTCAGGGGGTCTCGGGGGGGGCAGGACTCAGTAAGGGATTCGGGGGTTTTCTAATGATCCACTCTGTTTGTTTTCAGAAACACCAAGCATATCTGCAGGTAGGACAAGACAGCACCAGATTGAACCAGACTCCAGTCGTATTACACTTGATTCCATTGATCTATTTCTTAATCATGCATGTGGTTGTGATTTCCTGATCTCGTAGTGCTACAAGGACTCCTGCCTGGAGACGCCTGGCAGCATGGGGCCAAAGGGGTACCGAGGTGCAAAGGTCAGAGCCGGCACTGCAAAAGGCTTTTCTTATTTCTTTCTCTTTATGCTTTAGCTTGAATCTCAACCCCTGTCTCACTCCTAGGGGAACAAGGGAGAAGGGGGTCACCCCGGTGGTAAAGGGGAGCAGGGCTATCAGGTAGGATCTCCATTTGGTAGAACAGCTACACCCAGAGACAAAACCAAGTCCTAATAAGAGGACATACACATGGAGAATATGACTATACATGTACTATACACTTGTAACGTGTGCTCATGACATATCGTCTCTGATAGGGCGATCCTGGAATCGAAGGACCAATTGGTCAACCCGGCTCCAAGGTGGGTCGTAAAAGTTATTTTCCATTTGGCCTTCCTCTAGAAACGTTCATACGACCTCATCTGTCTCATTGTTCTCTCACTGATCTGCTGTTGTGTTCTCTCACAGGGAGAGATCGGGCTGATAGGAGACAGGGTAACATCTCAATAATATTCTGTATGATCTGTAAATACCCTGATCGACACTATTCCCCCTCACTGCTGTCTGCTTTGGTCACAGGGTGAGATTGGATACACAGGAGCAAAGGTCAGCAGCTCTTCTGATTGTTCCGTCTCTAGCTATGTCCTAATACCATGTGAGACCTGTCCCTCATTGTGTTGTGTCTGATGCTTCCTGGTCAGGGTTCTGGTGGAGCGGCTGGCAGGAATGGGACTGATGGATTCAAAGTAAGTCCCCCACACATTGGGTCCTCGATGATGTCGTGTTTGGCCGGACACTCAACATGTTTACTGCCTGCTTGATTTCAGGGCAAGACCGGGCGCATTGGAACCCCTGGCTGCCAGGGAGGGGCCGGGGACAAGGTGAGTGTGTGTCTTACTACCAGGGGACAAGGTGAGTGTGTGTGTGTGTGTGTGTGTGTGTGTGTGTGTGTGTCTTACTACCAGGGGACAAGTTGAGTGTGTGTGTCTCACTACCAGGGGACAAGGTGAGTGTGTGTGTGTGTGTCTTACTACCAGGGGACAAGGTGAGTGTGTGTGTGTGTGTGTGTGTGTGTCAATACCAGGGGACAAGGTGAGTGTGTGTGTGTGTGTGTGTGTGTGTGTCAATACCAGGGGACAAGGTGAGTGAGTGTGTATGTCTCACTACATGTAGTGTGTGTGTATGTTTGTGACTATGTGTGGTGTGTATGTCTGACTATGTGTGGTGTGTGTGTCTGACAACATGTGGTGTGTGTGTCTGACTATGTGTGGTGTGTGGATCTGACTGTACATCTCACATCTGTGTGTTCTCTGCTATTGCATTGGGATTTTATGTTATGTTTTTAATTATTATTCCTGTTGAATACTATATAGTCGTTCAGTCTAGTCATTCAACCTTTTATTTAATCTCAAATCCCCTGGAGAAGCAGTGCTGATGTACCACCGTGTTAAAATACAGAGAATAACACTAATGGAGTAAAAGGGAACAGTGAATCAGTAGAAACAGCTTTGTGGTCACTGGCTTTCCTCCTTAGGTCTTAAGGTGACTGTAACACTGCTGTGTACATAATAAGCAGCTTGTTGTGTTTCCTGAAGGGATCTGATGGTTTCCCTGGTGACTCGGGGGACTCTGGACCTGCAGGCCCACCTGGAGTGAAGGTCGGCACCTCATCTATTTCAGAGTATTAGCGTGAAGGTAGATGTCTGTGATTGTCTCAGCAGGGTGCCCCGGGAGACAGAACCCTGAGGCCTTGTCTTGGGTCATTTCCTTCTCAAACTATTGAGCAGAAGACTGTTCATCTGAAGGGACTTTCACTGTGGGCAACAAGATCATTATGTCACTCCTTTCACTCAAGTAAAATGAGGACCAACGCACTTTTAGAAGCCTTCACATTGATGCGCGTTGCTGCAAGCCAGCTGCTAACGCATTTTATTCTTCCACATGCATCGTATTGTGAGAATGTGTTAGTTTAGTGTCAGTTTAGTAAGATCCTTCCAGGCTTTCTGAGTATTAGTATTCATTTCTTATGGCTAATAAAACAGAACATAATTGTCTGGATGCAGCAACATATTTTTTCACAGATCTCAAATAGTATACAAAATATTGTCATGCAGACACCGACACGTGACACACAGATACCAGTGTGCTGGCACAGTTCATCCACAGGTGTGTGCATACTGGTAAAGTCTGCTGGTGGTCACATGACAGGGATCGACAGGCCGAGCAGGCAGAGCAGGACCCCCGGGACCAGGCGGAGAGCCAGGACCAAAGGTAGTCACCACCACGCCATAGGAACCAGAACACATCCTCCCCCCTCCTCCTGATTAAACCTAGTTTTTGTTCCTTTGAAGGGCGACACGGGGAACCCTGGCTACCCAGGAGAGCCCGGAGACAAAGGGCCAGCGGTACGTTCATATAGTCTCACTCATTCACTCATCATGGAATCACTCAGCAGACAACGCTTTAATCCACAGTGACTCAGTGTGGCTGACCAGTGAGAAGCAGCTTCTGCTGGGGACCCGGTCTGACCGCTACGTCTGACCGCACTGTGTCTGATCTCCTCTCTCCTCTCCCCCTGCAGGGCAAAGGCGGAGCCCTGGGCCTGAAGGGAGAAACTGTACTCCTCCCTCCTAATCTCTAAGTATATCTGGATGTTCACCTTTCTTCATGTGGAGGGGTGACCTTGTTCTGAGAGTCTTGTTTGCTAAATGTCTTCTAGGGCAGGAGAGGGGACAGCGGTGTGAAGGGAGCACCTGGACCGGAGGGACTCAAGGGTGACAAGGTAAAGACACCTTATCTCAAGGTCTAAAGACACCTTACCCAAAGTTCTAAAGACACCTTATCTGAAGGTCTGAAGACTCCTTATCGAAAGGTCTAAAGACTCCTTATCGAAAGGTCTAAAGGCTCCTTATCTAAAGGTCTAAAGACACCTTATCTAAAGGTCTAAAGCACCATATCTAAAGGTCTAAAGACACCTTATCTAAAGGTCTAAAGCACCTTAGCTAAAGGTCTAAAGACACCTTATCTAAAGGTGGACCTTTATAAAGACACCTTATATAAAGACACCTTATCTAAAGGTCTTAAAACACCTTATCTAAGTGTCTAAAGCCTCTTATCTAAGGGTCTAAAGACATCTTATCTAAAATTCTAAAGCACCTTACCTAAAAGTCTGAAGACACCTTATTTAAAGGTCTAAAGACACCATATCTTCATCTAAAGCACCTTATCTAAAAGTCTAAAGACACTATCTAAAGGTCTAAAGACACCTTATCTAAAGGTCTAAAGCACCATATCTAAAGATCTAAAGCGCCTTATCTAAAAATCTAAAAACACCTTAACTAAAGGTCTAAAGCCCCTTATCTAAAGGTCTAAAGCCACCATATCTAAAGATCTAAAGCCACCATATCTAAAGGTCTAAAGCACCTTATTTAATGCCTAGAGCACTGAGGGAACTGTCATCTGTTTGTCTGATAAAAACATAAGGTAGAGAATAGTCCTATTTCATTTGGAATCAATAAAATATTGATCTTAAGAAAGCTGGTATGAGAGATTTGCAAACAAAAGGAGGAACTAAAACCAATAAGGTGGGTGTCTGAGGCAGACGGTTTGACTAAACGGGGAGATCTCCCAGAGGATTCCTCGGTTCCACACAGAGCCAGAGTGGCTCTCCACTGAGCCACTGCCCTGAGCCGGGCGTTCCTTATAGAGCACCGGCTCACAAAGACTTTCTTTTTGCTTACAATCAATCGCACAGCTGCCATCGTGACATTCCCAAGCCACGCAAACAGAAGAGAGAGATATTCCACATAGTTCTCCGCAGAAGACCTATTCCTACGGCAACGCTGTAGAAAACAAAACTACACTACAAAACTGTTCTGCTCCAAAGATTGATGGTTCGTTGATGATGATCTCATCTTGTAATCTTTAAGGGAGAGCGAGGACCCGAGGGAGGCCGGGGCTTTACAGGAGAAGACGGATCCAAGGGGGCAAAGGTGCACAGGTTCATGTTAGCATAACCAGGATCTAAGATTACTCTTATGTTGGGCTCACCTTTGACCTCTTTCCTTCCCAGGGGGACCTTGGCCTACCAGGACCGAGGGGGAAGTCGGGGCCCCAAGGGGACCCCGGACACAATGTAAAACTCACCGTCTATAACTCACCGTTCATAACATTGATAAAGAATAAATATACGGTCACAGCCTCCAGACATAAACACAGTTCACCCGTCTGGACCACCCCGGAAGTCTGACCTCCTCACAGAGGACTGTTCCGTATCCCTGTTCCTCTGCAGGGCACCGCAGGAAGCCTGGGAGACGCCGGGCCGAGGGGGGGCACCGGACCGCCGGGACCTAAGGTAGTTCTCCATTGAGGAACTCATTTAGGAGAGGAGAGCATGGACCCGAGACACTAATCCACCATATCTGAACCGGAACATGATTCACATGGTTCATGTTTCATATGAAGGATGACATCACTGAGGTCTTGATTCATGATGCTGACGCCATTCTCTCCTCTCCCTCTGTAAGGGCGACCAAGGGAGAGACGGGTTCAACTACCCTGGGCCCAGGGGCCCCACGGTGAGGCCGCCCGCCTCTGTATGAAGGAGTCCATGTTGGTTTCTGTCTCTTATGACCTCATGGGGGATTAAACGGTCCGTGTCGTTGCCAGGGTGACCGGGGGGATCCAGGCAGGAGGGGGCAGAGGGGGAGCCGAGGAGGCTGCGGAGCCAAGGGAGCCCAGGGAGTCGCAGGAGGGCCGGGGGACCTGGTAAGTTCACAAGACCAGGAGGACCAGACCAAGACCAGGGAGATGCAGGAGGGCCGAGGGACCTGACCCCAGTCACCAGGACCTAGGGGCTGCAGGTTGTCACTAGAGCACCCTACTCATTCAGCACACAGTGCTGAATGAGTCCTGGCAGAAGGCCTGGCAGTGCAGTTTGAGTCCTGGCAGAAGGCTTGTGGGTTTGAACCCCACGTCTCCGGTCTACCGGTACCTTCCATGGAGCAAGACGCCCCCTAACTGCTCCTTCATTGTAGTTCCTAAGTCATGGATCAAATGTCCGCTTAGGATGAATGTGTGCCGAGTGAAGATGAGGTTGATCCCAGACAGGCCGTATGGTTCCTGGTCATTGACCCCATATGGTTCCTGGTTGTTGACCCTGTATGGGTCCTGGTCGTTGACCCCGTATGGTTCCTGGTCGTTGACCCCGTATGGTTCCTGGTCTTTGACCCCGTATGGTTCCTGGTCGTTGACCCCGTATGGTTCCTGGTCGTTGACCCCGTATGGTTCCTGGTCTTTGACCCCGTATGGTTCCTGGTCGTTGACCCCGTATGGTTCCTGGTCTTTGACCCCGTATGGTTCCTGGTCGTTGACCCCGTATGGTTCCTGGTCTTTGACCCCGTACGGTTCCTGGTCGTTGACCCCGTATGGTTCCTGGTTGTTGACAGGCCATATGGTTCCTGGCTGTGGTTCCTAGTTGTGGTTCCTGCTTGTGGTTCCTGGTTGTGGTTCCTATTTGTGGTTCCTGCGTGTGGTTCTTGGCTGTGGTTCCTGTTTGTGGTGCCTGGTTGAGACCCGGTGAGGCTGCTGTTGTTTCAGGGCGAGGATGGGACGCTGGGTCAGCCCGGGAGCAGAGGACCCCGCGGGGATGCCGGCCCGGACGTAAGACTACACCCTCCATCCCATAATAAGACCAGTGGGCGGTGGAGATGAACAATCAACAACACTCCCTGTCTTTGTGTGTCTCTTCGTGTGTGTGTGCATGTGTGCGTGCGGGGGTGGGTGTGTACGTGTGTGTGTGTGTGTGTGTGTGTGTGTGTGTCTTTGTGTGCGTGTGTGCATGTGTGTGCAGGGTGGAGTTGGACCAGCGGGGGACCCTGGACTCACTGTGAGTGAACCTCTCTAAAGAAACTTGTGTTGTTCAGCAGTAGAGCCGTGATCAGCAGGGATAAATCCAGATAAACAAACAAAACCCATCGCTTTTCAACTTCAACATCCACTACTCCTTTTGTCTTAATCAGTTGTAGTCTTCAGCATAATTCCATATCAATATCATCTGTGGCCTGGTATATCATATTGATTATGCCTGTAATCATAGTCACGTTAATGTTTCCCTCGCTACAGGAGTGCGACGTGATGAGCTACATCAGAGAGACGTGTGGCTGTTGTGGTGAGTGGAGACGGAGTGAGAGGTCAGTAAAGGTCAAGGTTGATCCCTCCCACTCCCTGACGGCCCTGGTTCCTCCCCAGACTGTGAGAAGCGCTGCGGGGCCCTGGACATCGTGTTTGTTATCGACAGCTCCGAGAGCGTGGGGCTGGCCAACTTCACCCTGGAGAAGCACTTCGTCATCAACACCATCAACCGGCTTGGGTCCATGGCCAGCGACCCCGCCTCGCTCACCGGTACCGGCCCGTCTCCTTCAGACGGACTCTCCAGCCCTCACAGACCATGCACCTCCTCCCAGAGAGAACCTGTTGGTTTCCTAAATATGTTCCCTTTCAAAAGGGGGTTCAGAGTAAAGTCTCAACTTTTTAGACTCTCACACAATGTCAGGGTTGTTGTGACTATTTATTAGCACAAAAGAACATTTCAGTAAAATTAAGAGAAATAGATTTCAATGTGATGTTGAGACACAGTCATGACCCTGTAGTAAACCCTCTGATCTCCCTCATCTCACCCCACAGTCCAGACCCCATACTAGACCCTAGTCTAATCCACCTCATCCCACAGTCTGGACCCCGTAGTAACCCCTACTCTGATCCCCCCACAGTCCAGACCCGTAGTGAACCCTAGTCTGATCCCCCTCAACCCCCCAGGCACCCGTGTGGGCGTGGTCCAGTACAGCCACAACGGGACCTTCGAGGTGATCCGGCTCAGCGACCCCCACATCGACTCCATGGGTGCCTTCAAGACGGCCGTAAAGAACCTGCAGTGGATCGCGGGCGGCACCTTCACGCCCTCCGCCTTGAAGTACGCCTACGACCACCTGATCCGGGACGGGCGCCGCGCCGGGGCCAGGGTCAACGTGGTGGTGGTGACGGACGGCCGCTTCGACCCCCGGGACGACGACGCCCTGCTGCCCTACCTGTGCGGCTCGGCGGGGGTGGAGGTCAACGCCATTGGCGTAGGTGACATGTTCGGCCAGGTGGAAGATGACGAGATCCTGGGCTCCATCACCTGCAACCGCAAGGACCGCGTCACCGGGATGAGACGGTTTGCCGACCTGGTGGCCGACGACTTCCTGACCACCATGGAAACCGTGCTCTGCCCTGGTGAGACGTGTGTGTGTGTGTGTGTGTGTGTGTGTGTGTGTGTGTGTGTGTGTGTGTGTGTGTGTGTGTGTGTGTGTGTGGCTAGAGATTGGATGGTGAGTCCTAGCATCGGACCAGAGTCATGTCTGTTGCCCCGACGTTGCTCTGGTTTTGAAGGCTAGTAGGCAGGGACAGAGGGAGAAGTCGGCCCGTCCAGAAAGTCTTAAGACATTGGGTGACTGGACCGGACTCCAAGTGACCTAGATGCCAATGCTGTCCTTAAGAGCAGAGCCTTTATTCAGTCTGTGCTGTTCCCTCCTTCAGACCCAGTGACCGTGTGCCCAGACCTGCCCTGCCGATCAGGTGAGTCACTCAGCCCGTCACACAGC
Organism: Melanogrammus aeglefinus; assembly: GCA_900291075.1. Taxonomy (NCBI): domain Eukaryota; kingdom Metazoa; phylum Chordata; class Actinopteri; order Gadiformes; family Gadidae; genus Melanogrammus; species Melanogrammus aeglefinus. Next base: position 120,843 of record OLKM01000731.1, read on the forward strand.
GTCACTGAGGCAGCGTTTCATGTCCAGGGCTCTGATTGGGCCGTTGTTCCCCTCCAGAGTCGGACGTGGCCCGCTGCGCCATGCGGCCCGTGGACATAGTCTTCCTATTGGATGGCTCCGAGCGGCTCGGCGAGGACAACTTCCGGCAGGTGCGGGCGTTCCTGCAGGAGGTGGCGGGCACCCTGACGCTTGCGAGGAGCAAGACGGACCGTATGCGGGCACGCATGGCCCTGGTACAGTTCGGCCGCGATGCTGAGAACCACACCGCCTTCGGGCTCACGCACAACCCGGCCTTCATCTCCGACGGCGTGGCCCGCATGCCTTACCTGGAGACCGCCTCGAGCGTGACACCCGCCATCCTGCACGCCATCAACAACGTCCTGTCCAGCGGTGGTGTGCGCCAGAGCCGGCGCAACAGCGAGCTGTCCTTCGTGTTCCTCACCGACGGCGTGACGGACACGCAGAACCTGGACGAGGCCTTAAGCGCCATGCGCCGTGCTCAGGTGGTCTCCACAGTGATCGCCACAGGGAGTGACGTGGACCAGGACGTCCTGTTGACCCTGGCCATGGGCGACCAGGAGGCCGTCTTCAAGCCCTCTGACCTCTCTGAGCCTGTCTTCTTCAGCCGCTTCATCCAGTGGATCTGCTGAGGGACCCACGGGCTCATGTACTGCCACTACTGTATCTAGCATTGTAGAGGAAACATGCTCACTAGGGGCTATACACTCAGGGAATGAGTACGTCACTTTTATCTTTATTGTAGTGCTCCATTGGTTTTAAACGGCAAGCAGATCTCTTTGTTAGAGCCCTTCTTTCAGCAGACACTTTAAGTGCCAATCACCTAAGGCACCGATTTCACTTTTACGTTTAACTGATCGCCATAAACCATGTGCTAGACCCCAGTTGCGCCCTTTTCCTGTTTTGAGTTCTTAACCAGTTTTAATGGGGAAACATTAAAAGATACAACTCACTCCACACCTTCAACATTGAGAATCTTTATGCCTCGAGAAATAGGCCAAAACACACCAAACAGAATTAGGATCAAGCAGACATTTCAACATCAAAAAGATACAAACAAAGAAGACGATGCCAACAGCACTAGTAGTGCAGTGGCTTGGAATGAGCCTTAACTCCGATCCTCTAAAGCCTAGTCTGGGTCTCGGGGTTGGGTTGGGGGACGGCTGGGAGGGGCTGGAGATCCACCTTCTCCACATTCCTCCGTAAAAGGCCCAGCCCTCGTCCTGCTCTCACATCATGTCCAGCTGCATGGGAACAGAGGAAACACATCTCTTAGGGGTCATCACTGAATGAATGAATGAATGAATGAATGAATGAATGAATGAATGAATGTCTGCACAAGGCGTAGTGACATGACCCATCTCGTCAAATACGAGCATGGAGGTTGGTTTTCTACGGCCCCTGCTGGTAGCATGTGAGAGGTGACTGTCCGGGCCCCTTACCAGGTCATCCACGTCCCCGGGGTCCTCCACTGCAGGAGCCACGTCCGCAGTCTCCCTCCCCTCCTGGGCGACCAGGAACTGGCCCAAACAAACGGCATGTGAGAAAGACTCTGCATCCATAACCTCTGAACTGCACTCAAAGGAACAACAAGGGCTTCTTCAGCCAAGAGGGGTTCTGGCCACGGGTGATTACCTGCTGGGCTTCTTGTTTGGAGACGGTGCTTCCTTCCACCTCGTCTTTGCTGATCAGAGTGATGGCGTCTGTCAAAATAATGAATTAAGAGATTGATCACTACACAATAAAACGTACTGTTATTCCAAGAAGAGTATACGTTTACTTTTTTAAACCAAAGATCCTGTCCAGGGGGGAAGGAGGTGATCTGGCCCCCCACCCAGGTTTGGAGCCCACCTTGAACCAGCAGGTCCCAGAAGATGGCCAGACCTCTGGAGGGAATGCTCCTCTTCAGCGACTGGAGGTAGCCGTTGTACAGGTCAGCGTTCCCCAGCTGAACACACACAGCACATCCATTATCCAGAAACACATGCAAATGCACACACACTAATGTCTATATTTTTTGAAGAGAAGGTTGTTTGTTTTTTTTCAATGAAGATGACATTAAATGAATCAGAAATACAGTCTAGACATTGTTAAGGTGGTAAATGACTATTCTAGCTGGAAACGGCAGATTTGTGTAGAATATCTACATCCTCTGTACACACAAGTGTACAGATGCCCATTTCCAGCAACCATCACTCCTGTTTTCCAATGGTACAATGCTAATTATGTTAATAGGCTAATTGTTGATTAGAAAACACTTATGCAATTATGTTAGCACCGCTATGAACTTGAATTTTTCTGGGTGACCCCAAACTTTTTAACGGTAGTGTACGCACAGATGACAAGAATACAGTGAGCAGTTACACTAACCCCAAATAAGAGTTGTGTAAAACAAAATGGAGGCCTTAGGAATGTTCTGAAAGGTGGCTGTATTCCACTCTCTCCACACTCCATAATGATGGAGCTAATGTTGACTGTTGCTTAAGACTGATTCATGTTGGCCCCCGGCCCAAACAAGTGAACCCCCCCCCCCCCCGCCTTAAGACCCAGCATCCATCAAACTGACTGTTTGTTTACCTTCACCGACTCCTCTCGGAAGGCCTGGACGCAGGTGATGCACTTCATGTAGTAGGCTGTTTTCTTGTTGCCCAGCAACTGTTCTATCCGGTGAGTCAGCTGCTGGCAGGCTGGGCGGGAAACAGAGACACAGAGACAGAGTGAGTGCAGCTGAACGGCCTGCTGGGTAATGTGAGGGAGACGTGGACAGGAGCGCCTCACCCTCTCCGAATGGGAGGCTCTTCAACTTCACCAGACAGCGGTAGTCTCTGGCGGGGTCCACACTGCCCACCTGGGGACACAGGACCACGACCACTTAGTTAACATTCACATCCATATCTCTTTTCTTGGATTTATTTTTGAAGGTTTTATCCTTTTTTATTAAAGATTAAAACGGGAAGGTATGGGAGGGAGAGGGTAAGACATGCAGACCACGGGCAGGAATTGAACCCTGGTGAACCACCGTTGCGCCCTAAATTATTGGTTTTCTACCTCCCTACAAATTGCATTTCCACCCACTATCCCGTTTTCTGAGTGTCTGTGAACGGCCTGAAGACCATCCCGGTCCGTTACAACAGGCACAACCCTCATTACGACTGGCCCCGTCCCAGATGACCCCATGACACTCCGCCCACATCGGCCCTGCCCCCCCAGCATCCTGTTATGGTTGGGCTGCGGGACATGAAGGGAGTGAGATGCACTCACAGTGTGCTGTTTAGGTTGTCCTGAGTGCATTCCTTTAAACAAGCGGCCCATGGAACATGATGTCATCTAGAGCCACGCCGTGATTCACAGGCTCTCTACCCCGCGGCCCCCAGCCAGGACCGACCCATCAGGACAAGGTTCAACTGTCTCCCACCAGGGGCCGTCCCCTAAGGACAAGGTTCAACTGGCCCCCAGCCGGGACCGACCCCTCAGGACCAGGTTCAACTGGCCAATGTGTACTTGATAAAATATGTGTACTTGGTAATATATGTGTACATGGTAATATACGTGTACATATGTACTTGGTAATATGTGTGTACTTGGTAATATATGTGTAAATGTTAATATATGTGTACATGGTAATATATGTGTGCTTGTTATTATATGTATACTTGGTAATATATGTGTACATGTGTACTTGGTAATATATGTTTACTTGGTAATATATGTGTACATGGTAATATACGTGTACATATGTACTTGGTAATATGTGTGTACTTGGTAATATATGTGTAAATGTTAATATATGTGTACATGGTAATATATGTGTGCTTGTTATTATATGTATACTTGGTAATATATGTGTACATGTGTACTTGGTAATATATGTGTACTTGGTAATATATGTGTACTTGGTGATATATGTTGTGGTCATCTGAATCAGCGTTTCAAGTGTCTCCTGAATGTCTTCTGGGGTTCAAAGCGTTCGTTGGGTGCCTCCCTCCACAGGACCTCATGCGACCCGGTCCTCCAGCACCCCTTAGCCCTCCACAGGACCAGGACCTCATGAGACCTGGTCCTCCAGCGCCCCTTAGCCCTCCACAGGACCAGGACCTCATGAGACCCGGTCCTCTAGCGCCCCCTAGCTCTCACCGAGGTCACAGTTCCTTCTGAGATGTCTGCCAGATTGAAGTCCTTCTCGTCCGCCCGGCTCCGCTTGGCATCAGGCTCCTCTGGCCTGAGGTACAAGGAAAAAAGACCAGGAAACACATCAGAGACCAGGAAACAAGACCAGGAAACAAGTCAGGGACCAGGAAACAAGTCAGGGACCTTGAAACAATTCTGAAAATCCCAAATAAAATGTCCTAACTTAAGGATGACCCATCATCAGCTCTCCAAACTAGCGAGATGGCAGCTCTTTTATTACATGTAGCGCAGCAAAATTGTAGACGTAGACCTAATGGTGATCGACGAAATATTGTTGTTGAAAGGCTTAATCCGTAATCCGACTTCGTAACTACGGAGACAACTTGAGAATTCTAAGTTTTCCGTCGGGATGATGGATACGCAATGCAATTCGCCGCCCAATTGATCTTATATGTTGACTACAAACCATGTAAATAGTGTTGTAAATATGCAAGAATATTGGTCCTTAATGTTCTAAGTAAACAATGTACAAGAAAATGAGGTGCAAAGTTAAACCAGAGAAGTGAGGACCAATCACAGCGCTTGCCGTCTCCGTTGCATCGACGGATAGTGGAAAAATATTGGATGCGCACGTAAACTTCATCTGTTGCTAAGTAACATAAAACATAAAAGCTGAATGTCATGCTAGATCGCCTACTTAGGATATCTTAACCTGAGATAAGATAGGATTCCTAAATTAAGATAGGATATGTTTCTGTAATACCAAATTGAGAAAAATCCTTCTCAATCCTAAACTTCTCGTATCTTAATTTAGCACTTAAGATAGGACGTTTCTGTAATACGAGCCCAGGGAACAATTCATAGACCAGGAAACAAAGTCAGGGACCAGGAAACAAGTCAGGGGCCAAGAAACAAGTCAGGGGCCAAGAATCAAGTCAGGGACCAGTACACAAGGGACCAGGAAACAAGGGACGAGGAAACAAGTCAAGGACCAGGAAACAAGTCAGGAACCACGATACAAGTCAGGGAACAGGAATCAGGGACCAGAAGATAAGGGACCGAAACAAGTCAGTGACCAGGAAACCAGGGACCAGGAAACAAGGGACAAGGAGACAAGGGACCAGGAAACAAGACAGGGGCCGTTCATTCTTATCCTAAGATACACATAATAAAAATGTAATTAATTTACATTGTATCAATATAGCACATTTGACATAGTGTTAACAATCCCTGAATTACAAACAAATTGTTCAAATGGTCAGATGAGCCCATGACCCCATGCCTGACCTGGAGTTCTCCACCATGACCCCCAGCCTGACCTGGAAGACTCACACTCACCCTCTGCCAAAGATCTGGGAGCTGGTCTTCAATTGCTTCTTCTTCTCCACCTCCTTCAGGGGGAAGCTCTTCTTCAGCTCCTCCAGCGGCGCCTGGCAGCACGCTGCCACCGTTAGGGGGCGCTGGAGAGCTGCCTGCAGCCAGGGCTCGATGGAGGGCAGCGGGGAGTCAGGGTGCACTGCACGGTGGTGCAGACACTACAAAGAGACGCATCATGTCAGGAGTCAGCGGGCACCTAAAAAGGTCTTTATTAATCCCATCTGGATTAAAGGACTTTTTTAATACATGGGGTTTAAAGGAATTTATTAATCCTAGTTTAAAGGTCTTTATTAATCCTGGTTTAAATTACTTTATTACCGGTAATCCTGGTTTAAAGGGCTTTATTAAAACTGGTTTAAAGGATTTTATTAATCCCGGTCTAAAGGGCATTATTAATCCAGCTGGTTTAAAAGGACTTTATTAATCCCAGATGGTTTAAAGGACTTTATTAATCCTGGTTTAAGGGACTCTATTAAACCAGCTGGTTTAGAGGACTTTATTATCCCAGTTGCTGTCAGTTTTGGTTTTGACAGTAGGATCACAGGTCAGCTGTACAAGGGATGGATTTGATTGGTTCTACCCAGTAAACTATTAGTAAATCCTGGAGCTTAATAAGATGCAATCTTATCCTTTCTGTTATTGGTTATATATATATATATATATTATATATATATATATATATATATATATATAATATAAAGACGAATGCGCTCCTGGTGATTATTTTCCACATTAAACTTAATATACAATATATATATATACACAAGTATACAAGGGTTGTATATTTGTAATGGCAGTGGGTTATATTTCGACAGCAAAGGAGCATAAGGTGTTGTTAAGCGCATGTTGTCTCTCTCTGTTCCCCAGCCCACCGCCTACTGGCAGGAAGCAGACTAGACAAGGCTGTGCACCTTTAGTGATCTTTATAACATTTTGAGAGGACAATGCAAAATGTCAAATTTATTTCATTATTTGGATCCAACATTTTTTTCTTTACCTTTGTAGCACAAATGCTCGTAAATCATCATGCCGAGGTTAAGTAGCATAGTCTGCTAACACGGTAGGCTATTGTAGCCTAATTTAGATTGGGGCTATTAAGAAAGACTAACGATTCCCAGGCTTTATACTCTGTAACAGAACCTGTAGCCATATATCCAACTATATATGTATTGTATATATCAATATACATATATGGGCAAGGCAAAAGTTAAGCTCCCTTCCTGCTCTGATGGACGGTGGATACATTTATAAACCATTCTCTTCCTTATTGAGTCTGAGCATTTTAACGGTGATAAGGCATATTCTTTTTTAATTTTTCCAATTGTATTAATATCATTATTTCCAACTATCTTGTTTTGCTGGTTATTACTTTACTGTCTTTAGAGGATCAAACAATATAAGCAATAAAAGCAATCCCTCCACCTCCTGAGCCACATGCTGCCCACCACAGAACTCATAAAGAAGGGATTGGGAGTTACTGGTGGAGCAAACTACTAACTAAACAATGGGATTCTGGAAAATTGTGTAATTGTTTCGTCAATGCCAACGTGAAACGATGTAAGATGGAAGCTATTCCAAGTCATCCAGTAGGGGTGTCTCCTCTTAACAGCACCAGTCCAGCAGTAGGGATGTTTACTAAACGCAGCAGGTGCTGCTGTACCTGGAAGTGCCTCTGGAAGGAGGGGTTGGGTAGGTGGTGAACTTTGAACAGGTCCACCTCTTCTCCCATCTCGTCCTCCTTCACCAGCATCATGGAGTCGATCAGGGAATCCACCGCAGACAGCTGGCTCTCTGGACACACACACACACCACACAACACACAACAACACACACACACACACACACACACACACACCACACACACACACACACACACACACACACACACACACACACACACACACACACACACACACACACACACACACACACTTTCCATGACTTACTCACTAATAGGCAAGGCATAACAGGAGATGTGCTTCATCAGACGTGTCACACACGGAGACCGCCCCACCGGAATTATCTGGGGGATGACTTAGGCTACATGAGGGAAAGGAACAATTTTCAAGCTGCCTTTACAGCTTGAAAATCAAACAAACATTAAAAGCTTGTTATCTGACCCTTTTAAGTGGCATGCCTTTTTAACATTTAATCTCCCATACACTTTTATCTAAGCGACATTTGACTTTCTTACGAACAGCACATTGTTCAAAGATGCCTGCAGGCAGACCGGAGGCAACCTTTGAGCTGGGAGTCAAACCGCAGCAGCATTAAGCTCAGCGCTCCTACCCGAGGGCTTGGACTTCTTGTTCTCCAGGGAGGGGAATGTGAACTGGCGCAGGTCTTCCATGAAGGGCAGCTGGACGTAGACCAGACACTAGGGGAGGCGCAGGAGGGGCAGATGTTACTGAGACTGGGTCTCAACACTACATCTACCCGTCTCTGTCACCCTGAGCCACCGAGAACCGTCAAAGCATAACATCAATGTGGGAATTATTTATAATGAGTGACGGTGAAGTGCAAAGTAAGAGTGCATCGAAACAGAATAAGATTTAACCTTTAAAGTGACAACAAAAATGGGGTGAAACCTAACATGTATTTATATTGAACCGTATGTTTCACCGTTGTGTAGTGGAACATCCCTTTGGTATTTCATGTTATTTTATATTTTAGATCTGCTCTCTTCAATATCTGCCCCTAAACGTCCAAGTTCCTGGTAGTATGGGCCCTGCAGTTGTCGTGCCTCTTGGGGCAGAGCGTATGTCAGAGGGCGTCCTGCTCACCTCGTACTTCCTTTTGATGCAGGGGAATGCCGCCCCCACCTGCGGGTTGGAGCGTCGGTCGTAGGCGTAGCGCACAATGGCCACCATCTTGAGCTCGTCCAGCGCGCGGATCAGGGAGGACAGCGCCACACCTGCGTGCTGCCCACATAAACACACACAACGTAGCATTACAGTTTAGGTGGACAAAAACTGAATAAAAAGTCATGTGTGTTACATCTCATAACAAATGCAAATGCAGAGAAGATGGACTGATCTTCAGGTCCTACCTCGTCGTCCTTGGGGGCGAACACCTTCATGGCCTGGTTCCCCATGAACTGGTGGCGATGGACCTGCCCAGCCAGGGTGAGAGAATGTATACTTGAACTGTTAGAAATGAGTTCACAGCAGTTCTATTCACTTCAGAAACAAGGGCAGCACGGGAAAGCAAGCGTCGGGTCACTTTACTAGTGGTTATACGGCATAGGACCCTGTAACACCGACCCCCTGCCCTCTGCACACTATGCACCTCTCCTTTACTGAGCATCTTCTCACTAGTTTCAATTTGGGATCAAGGTGGAGGTGTGGTTGACCAATGAAAACATTGGCCCATTCAATTACTAAACATGAACTGTATTCACAATCCACTTGTGACTGTTCGTCACAAGAATCATTCGGTATCTCCTATATCCTCCTGACACGATGCTGAGCAGCAGGTCGTAAGGGGACCCAACGCGACACTCCCAAACCCCTGGCTGTGCCACGCCCAGACCCCCGGCTGTACCGCGCCCAGACCCCCAGCTGAGACATGTGGTTTTGGGGCAGTGTGAAGAATAGGAATCCCATACCGTGTTTTGTTTGGCGAAGCCCAGAACAGCGAAGCATTTCCCGTCATGCTTGTATTTCATCTGCTCCTGGTCCACTTTGGAGAAGGGAACAATGTCACTTCCATAACGGAAACCTGTAAAAGAGACACACACGCACGCACACGACACACACACACACACACACACACACACACACACACACACACACACACACACACACACACACACACACACACACACACACACACACACACACACACACACACACACACACACACACTTCTTAACCATAGCTTTTTTTTTTAAGAAAGTAAAACAGCAGTTGGGTTTCAAATGACAAACAACGTTCAAAATGGAAGGTCATCATCACTGCGTTTTGACTTTATTTCTCTAGGTGTACATTTGTTGATGGGAGTTTGGTTGGAAGTTCACCTAAGAAAATATTGGCCCGTTAAATAAATAAACATGAACTGTCGGCACAATCCACTTGTGACTGTTCGGCACAAGAATGAAGAACCCGATCTAGCTGAGCACTATAGCTGTTCACCCTACATCTCCTGTCTGCTCCTCAGACTCCAGCGGGGCCATCGCTCCCTCTCACCCTGAATGGTGTCGTCCTTCTGCACCTCCGTCTCGTTGTCGTCGTCCAGGCAGTACACCGTCTCTCTCTTCACGTCCTCCCGCTGGCCGCTCTGCGCGTCCACCGTGGTCCACATCTTCTTCAGCTTCTCGTCGGTCACCTGGAGGTCAGGGACCATGGAGGGAGGACCATGAGGAGGGGGACAGCCTCAAGGAAACCATCTGCTAGGCCAGAGGACCATGAGGAAACCATCTGCTAGGCCAGAGGACCATGAGGACGGGAACCACCAATCAAATCAAGACTTATTACCAGGTTCAAAACCATAAAACTCACTCTTTAAGAATATAAAAGCACCCCAACCCATACGTTGTCATGGTCTGACCCGGACATAGACAGCGCAGGATAGGGGTAGGCAGCTCTGGTTAGGGGGAGGCAACGCAGATTAGTGGGAGACAGCACTGGTAAAGGGGAGGCAGCGCTGGTTGGTGGGAGGCAGCGCTGGTTGGTGGGAGGCAGCGCTGGTTGGTGGGAGACGGCGCTGGTTAGTGGGAGACGGCGCTGGTTAGTGGGAGACGGCGCTGGTTAAGGGGAGGCAGCGCTGGTTAAGGGGAGGCAGCTCTGGTTAGGGGGAGACAGGGGGAGGCATCGCTGGGTATGGGGAGACAGCACTGGATAGGGTGAGACAGAAAGCACTGGTTTGTTGGGAGGCGTGGTTGGCCCTTGTAGACATGTACCATCGAAGCCCTGTTAGTCACAGTCTCGCAGGTTTTAGAAGGCCGATGAGAAGCAACACGTGGGAGGAATGCCTGCTTTCAGGGACCATTCAGGATCTATAGCCCACTACAGAATGAGTGACGGGCGCAGGGCTGTACTTACAGCCTTGTACCCCACGATGCGGATGGCCACGCTGCTGCCGATGGTCAGCTGACAGGGCCACGCCATGGGTCTCTTCTCAATATTCTTGAACATGGACAGCTTCCTTATGGCCCCGCTGCAGCAGAGGGTGGGCACACATACAGATGATCCTGTTCAATACAACAGCTTTCCACCAGTTCTCCACAACATTAACAACCACCAGAAGTGAACTAAAGAGTCAAAGTGACCAACTAATCGTCAGTGCACAGAAATGATTTAAGACTTAGAAATATTAGTTATTAACATCATATATAATGTATGTCATTTGGTGGACGCTGTTCTATTTCAGATAGGCTACGCCTTCTAGGCCTCGCCTTATGGGCTTGTCCCATGGGCGTACACTGAAATTTTCAGCTATGCAACAATCAAAGTGGGCATTTCCCACATTTCCCAAACGGCAACCGTGTATATAAGGCGGCGCACACCGCCGCTCATTCTCCCTTTTCTTTCAGAATTGTCAGATCAACAGTTAGGAACAGCAAGTACGATGACTTCCTTCAGAGAAACCTTGTGGCAGCGGCGTGGGCGAGGCAACAGAAAAACTGCCCTTTTTAGGGTCATTGAAGAGCGGTTCCCTTAGAGCAGGGCACTTTTCAGAGCCATGCTGTTCCTCCTGTCCCGCTTCTCTGGCCGGTCAGCTGTATACGAGCACCTGGCGTGTTTCCGTTGCCTCGGAACACGCCGCGGCTGCTATGTCAACCCCCGCCACCTGCATCGCATGCCGCGTGTTGCCTGAAGAGGGGCTCCTCTCCAGGCACCTTTTCTTTTCCCCGTCGGTGGTGCTCTCCTCTAGGCCATCGTCATTAATCAACGCCGGAGTTCCAAACGACGACGACGACGACGACAACGACCCCATCGAGGTGGACGACAACAACTCGTCGGACGATGTCTTCACGGACTCCGCGTCGGGGTTCTCCTGGTCCAGGGCTTCTCCTGTGCACTCGCATAACGAGTGCACAGAGCACAGTATTCTGCACCAAGTGGCATGATACAGATATGACGAGGACAAATTAAAAGCAGGTTACTGTCGTGCACTTCTTCCCGAGGCACGCCGTGCTTCCACTGGAACTACAGGCTGATGCCGCTTCAGTTGCCACTCAGTGCGCAATACTGTCGGCTCTGCTCTCTCCTTCCACAGTGGGCTTCAGATCGCCCCAGCATCACACCAAACATTGGCAAAGGGACCCCTGATCGCCCCAAATTGGTGCCCTAATAAATTGGTGCCCTAATAAATTGGGCTGCTTAAGCCACTTCAATTACCCTTATGCTGCATGCAAATCCAGCCAAGTCAATGCAATCACAATTCACGTACAGGCATTGGTTAATTGGTTCAAAAAAACAAAAAAACAACAACAGTGTGCAATAGCCGTTTCGGCTGGCCACGCAGGCTGTGATGGTAGACCGGTCTACAGCCATCCACTGGTCAAGAGATTCTTGCGTGGGGCTAGTCGTGTTAGGCCTGTTTCGCGCATGCTTACAACACGCTGGGATCTCCCAACCGTGTTGCATGGGTTGTCCAGGGACCCTTTCGAGCCTGTGTCTCAGGCCCCTTTGGATGCCCTGTCCTTTTTAATATGGCGCTCTTATTGGCTTTGGTTTCTGCCAAGCAGGCCGGTGAGCTGACCGCTCTTTCTTGTCAGACCGAGCTGCTTGTTGCTTAACAAGGAGAGCTCCTTTGCGCTGCTCAGACCTAATCCTGAGTTCCTCCTAAAGAACATTAACAGTTACTTTTTGTTCGAGGGATATTGTGCTTAAGGCTTTTTATTCTCCACCTTATTCTAATGAGGCGGAGGCAGAGCTGCATCTCCTGTGCCCGGTGCGAGCGCTGGGCCGCCTTCTGCTCCACCCAACCGTTGTTTTTGTGTTATAGCAACGCTGGCAGGGGCCGCGCTCTCTCTAAACAGGGGTTATCTCACTTAATATGTGAGGGTGTTTGCTAAGCCTGCTCTCGGCAGGGCTTAGCGCCACCATTGGGCGTTAAAGCTCATTCGACACGTGGCGTGGCCACTTCGACGGTTCTACTCAGAGGCGTTTCGGTGGAAGACATCTGCGAGGCGGCGTCTTGGTCTTCCTCCAGCCCCTTCTCCGTTTTACATGGTAGACATGTCCAGGGGCTCATTCGGCCACTCTGTATTGGAGTCCGGGGCCCCTTCTACGGCTTAAGAATATAGGCCTCTTTTTGCTTGAGAGTTACGGTTCATACCGGCATCGTCAATATCCTCTCTCCGGTTGGCGAGTTGGACTTGACTGTAAGTATATCTCACCCGCCGTTTTTTCAAATAAGAAACAGACTAGAAGGGTTCCTATTGGCTCGCCAGTTGACGAGTTGGATTCGTCTGCCAGTATATCCCTCCTGCCGTTTTTCAAATGAGAAACGGACGAGAGAAGTAGCTTATTGGAGAGTTGGACTCCATAGCTCCGCCCCCGGTGGTCGCGGACCCAATGGAAAGCGTATTACTCTGTTTTTTCTTTTCCTTTTAATGGATTCCATGAAACACGGATTGAGCCGGAGTTTTTACAGACTCATTTTTTCTCTTGATCGTCGCCTTGCTTGATCTAAGAGGTATTCATTTTTATTAAGCTGTTGTGTTTTCCACATCCTCTGCTGTTTTGAGTCTGATGTGCCCTGTGCATAGGTTTTTTTTGACTGGGGTCCAGCAGGAGTACATTGATTGGGCTCCGCTCGCTGCTTCGCCTTAGCCAATAAGGCGAAGCCTAGACGGTGTAGCCTACATGAAATAGAATGATAGTTATGATATTATAACTACTTGATTGTAGGCGTAAGCATCTAGTTTCTTATATACACGGTAGGGCTGGGCGATCTATTTTTTCAAACGAGATATGGAACGAGACGCTATCGTCAACATTGATTAATTTGCGTTGAAAGAACAGCATATTTTATAAAAATAACAGCAGTTTCGAACTGTGCCTGCCGCCTGCTATTTCGTAACTCTGCTTATCTCTCTCCCGCTCTGCCTCACACGGCGCACACACACACGGCCCCCCCTTCACTCACGTCACTTTTTTAAATCCCCTACAGCGCGAAACATGGAGTCTGCTGGCAAACACGGCGCAGATGAGCTTGTATGTAAGCAGAGGACAAATGGTGCCATGGTTTGGAAATGTTTTGGGTACAAGGTGTCTGACGAATGACAGAATCAAGTTTTTTGTAGAGAGTGCTTCAAATCTGTCATAACTAAAGGGTTACCAAAGGGAGACCAATCTCTTCCATCACTTGCAGCAGCCCAACGTGCTCAAAAATGCGTGCAGCAACCAAAAATCTAAAGCTGTCTCGACATTAATTACTTTTTATTCAGATAAAGGCAGTACAGCAATTGTCCCAAAATGATTCCGGACTCCCGGACACCCACCAGTGTCCAGTGTGCAGTTTCTAGTCCACGGTTTATTCAACCATCAAACTGCACGCGCACGGGACAAGCCCACAAGGCAAAGCCTTACTACATCACAATCATAGAACTATGATTATATCATAACTATCGTTTTCCAAAGCCTCTTACAATGTGTGAGTGCTTACATTCTTAGCACGGTTGACCCCAGCGGGGAATTGAACCCCTGACCTTCGCCTTCGTGTTGACACAGTGCTCTGCAGCTGACCTCGGCAGGATCACCAACCTGAACGTGTAGACCTGGTCCAAGCCGTCCTCCTCGTCCAGGGTGAACATCACCTCCTTCAGGATCTCCAGGCCCTTCTGCTGCTCCTGGGACAGGCCCTTCCCACCCCCCGACCGGCTTGCGCCCCCACTCACCCCGTCTCCTCCACCCTCATCTCCTTCCTCCTCCTCCTCCTCCTCCTCCTCCAGGACCTGGAACGGTAAACTGAAAGAGTTTGAAGAGAAGAGTGAGCAACATTAGACAGGAGGGGGAAGGAGAGGGAGGGGGGGGGGAAGGGCAAGGGCGAGGGAGAGGGAGAAGGCTTCAATCTTTCAAGGTTTCCATCCTACAAGAACTGCAGTGTGATGCCAGCGCCGGTTAGGTTGCTGATGATGACGTCCAGCTGCTCTGGGTTGGCCTGGGTGTTGAGGTCAGTGAGGATGGCGATGCTGAGACGCTCGTACTTCTTCAGTCTGAACGACAAGGCAGAAAAAAAACGTAGAATGATGTGCTACGTTTAAATAAATTAATATTTTCTTCCCACTATAATCAATCTCAAACGTTCAAGTTTCGATGAAGGGGTAGTGTTGCAGTGAATACGATTTGAAAAGTTTTGTATGAAAAAAAATTCTGTTTCTTAGTGACTTAGTGACTCATGGATTATAACACACATTATAATCATGGATAATAATGTTTTGGAGGAGTGTGCCAACAGTCTTACGGTAATTCTTTTTGAATGAGATCCATGGAGACGACAAGAGCGTCCAGCCCTGATAAACAGCAGTTATGGAACAAATCACCAATGATGGATCCACAGTGAACTCAAGCGCTGTTTGATACAGTGATAGCCTGGGATACACCTGAACATTACAAAAATACTGTGGTTAAAAGGTACATTGTACTACATTTCATATTGATATTGTAATTAATAGGATGACTGCTAAAACAGCTCTCAGGCATTATTGAATTATTGTTTGGGAAAAGATACAATCAGCCTGTTGGCTTTGAGGATGGATCTGATGCTCAATTTCCTCCAGAAGCTTAAAGTCTGGAATCATTAACTTGCGGTGGACGGTGATGTTCTGGTACTGGCCATCATGGTCAAGTTGGTTGTCTGTATTTTCTGTGCCAAATAACACCAATCCCAACTCATCCTTATTCTCTGCAAACACCTGTGATAACATAGGATGCTTGCATGTTAATGAATGGTACAAACAGCTTGAGGGTTGGACTCTGACCTGGTCTCTACTCACTGCTTGGTGTGGTTCGACCGGGTATATTACCTGACGCTGAACGAACTTCTGAACGACCTTCTTGGCCTGCTCGAAGGGAGGTTCCTGGTCGGAGCTGGACATGTAGGACCCCACGTCCATGCACAGGACTAACGCTGACTACAGACCAACACAAATAACTATTTTTAATAACTTAAAAAAATACATTGTATTTAACTTCATTGAAAACATCCCACAGAGGTAGGATTAGAAGCACCATATTGTGTTGTTTAGTTAATATTGGGGGGAGGGGGGCAAAACACCAACAGTCCTAACAGCCCAGGCCAGGGCTATAATAAAATCCTTCAAACGGACTCGGAGACAGTGTCCGATTGTCCGGACAACGGCCAGAGGAAGTCCTCTGAAACATCCTCACAAATGACCGCTAACACACAACACAGATCTAAATAGAGAGAGAAATGTACCTTGGCGGCCGGCGGCATTGTTTTCCCTCTTCTAACTGTGTGTGCCACTCTGTTATGAGTCCGGAAGGAAACTACAATGAGCTAAGTAGTTCCTATGTTCAGGAACCAGTGGGAGCGGTACACAGCGAGCAGCAGGGAATTCAATCCGAATCTACTTTTCATTTAACTAATGATGGAAAGGGGGGATTAAAATGTGTTTAACCACAACACACAACTAAAACACCAAGGCGGAGAAATAGAACTAGTATCTAGAACCAGAGTTGGAGCTGCGAGAAATTGGTGCAAACATTGATATTGTGGTGGCCCACAACTACAATAAAACATTCACCAAGGGACTGCACTTTTAAGGAAAAGGGTTTTGGGATAATGGTTCCGTTTTACGAACGTTCTGGTTTTTACGGTAGTTTTGGTTTACGGTAGTTACGTTCTGAACTCATGCTAGAGTAACACTTGTTTTATTGAAGTGGAGTAAAGCCGACTCGACCCATCTCCGTCTCTTGTCTCGTCATTTACCACACTCCACAATATGCTACGTGGTGAGAATATAGGTTTTGGAGGATAGCAATTTCTGAGTAGATAACGTAACGGGCGGTAATGCAACGTCATTGATTGCAAATATCAAGAAAACTAAACAAAGATAAAGAGGAGAAAGAAGACGACACACAGACCACCATTCCCCAGATTCGAGAGAAGTTTAAGGGGATTTATTCTTTGCTGTTGAAAAGCTTACACAATGCATCAATAGGTTCTGCAGAACAGTGAAAAAACGTTAAAGGCCCGACAGTCCGAGCAGTTGCGGACTCGGACTGTTAGAAGGGCAGGAGCGAAAAAATTAAAAGGGCACATTCTGCACAACATGGGGCCCAACCAGCGTGCAAAAAGCTATGATGCATCATGTATGGCACTCTCTCGTATTCACCACTCTAGCCTTCGTGTTGTGTTCGTTTCTCCCCCCTTACTTTGGTGCCCCCGTTTAAATTTGACTGGCCTGTTTCAACTGCCCTTACATTAACAAAAACCATTGATCATCATCAAATTTTAATTCACTCCCGTTTAACCTGTAAACAATGTCTCCGACTACATGTTTACATGAATAACTGCAGTGAATAGACACAGAAATTGAAAGTTATATTCAAAAATTAACATTTATTGTAAAAAAAAAAGACAGAAAAATCAAAACAGAGACCAAATACACAGAACATCAACATGAACACGTGTGTGTGTGTGTGTGTGTGTGTGTGTGTGTGTGTGTGTGTGTGTGTGTGTGTGTGTGTGTGTGTGTGTGTGTGTGTGTGTGTGTGTGTGTGTGTGTGTGTGTGTGTGTGTGTGTGTGTGTTCACACACAGGAGTGACATTTGGCAATCAGGTCGCAGTGTGCTTTGCAAACGTAGGCATCACATTTGAAACATGTAAGACTTGTCTTATTGTCTCTAGGGGCACATAGCTTGCATCTCTTCCGTTTCTGCCCCTGTTTTGGGGGGAGAGTGGCCAGGGCAGTGGCTGGGGCTTGCAGACTCCTCACCAGACTGCAAGAGGCTGGTGTGCGGGGAAGGTGCTGGCGCCGTTGAATTAGAGGAGTCACTAAAGCTTTCCCAAGCTCTGCCAGGAAGAGTCTCCTCTTGAAACAGTTTCCCCTGATCCCAGGCTGGGTCGATCGCTGTCCACACCCCATATGCATTACATGCAGGCGCTCATCCACTGTCACCTCAGAGCCTGGATTGCACATCAGTGGTAGTTTTCCCAAGCTCTGCCAGGAAGAGTCTCCTCTTGAAACAGTTTCCCCTGATCCCAGGCTGGGTCGATCGCTGTCCACACCACATATGCATTACATGCAGGCGCTCATCCACTGTCACCTCAGAGCCTGGATTGCACATCAGTGGTAGGCGCTCCACTCATGTGCACTTCTGATGCCACCATTGCAGAAGCGCTCATCCACTGTCACCTCAGAGCCTGGATTGCACATCAGTGGTAGGCGCTCCACTCACCTGTCCCAAACGTTCCTGATGGCAGCCAGTTTGTCGTCTTGCCAGCGGAAAGGTTGTGTAGCTCTGTCATCACATCTGATAACTCTTGAGAGGACATGAAACTGCTGCAGGGACATAGTTGACCGGAATATATATAGGCCTCCCTGACTCCGCATCCCACAGACTTTTTGTAGCCTCATTGTTGGACTGATGTTCTCCTGCTAGAATCAACAGACCCAATTAGGCTTGGAGGTCTACCTGGTCCAATGCCTTCCATCTGTCCGCAAACACACGTTCCCCTTCCAGGTTTGTCATCGCCAGTATAATTTCCACAATGGACGCTGGTAAAAAAGAGTTGGAAGCTGGACTTGATGTCATCCACACGAGATGTTGCATACCGTGTTGGCCCTGGCGTCATCCTAATTATATTTTCCCCTCTTGCTCTGCCTCCTCTGTCCTGGGGGGATGAATACCAGAGCAAGTTGCCATCCTTGGACTGGAATGTCACCGCAGGTGTGTCTTCCCCAGGGGCCACCTCCCCAGGTGCCTCTTCCCCAGGTGCCTTGTCTTCAGGTGCCTCTTCCTCAGGTGCCTTGTCTTCAGGTGCCTCTTCCTCAGGGGCCTCTTCCTCGCCATCTGTTGACTGTTCGGTCTCATGATGTCTGGATTGAAATCAGGATCGTTGTCTTCTATTTCTGAGACATCCTCCTCTATTTCTGGTTTAACTTCAATCCCCTCTTCATCAGTTTAAAAAAAAAGGTCAAGAGCCTCAAATCATCTGATCCGGCGCCGACTCATTCTGTTCAGAGTAAAATAAGAGCAATTCACAAGCAAGCTATATAAAGGGGGTCTGTGAAAAGAAAGTGTGGTTCACTTGGGGTGATGGGCACATAAGCCCGGGAAAGAGCCAGGTTCCTATAACAAACACCTAATTGGTAACTTTGAAATGTGGAACAGGTGTTATACGTTTAGTCTGGAAGGTGTGGTTCATGTAGGGGGATAGGCACATAAGCACGGGAAAGAGAGAATTCCTAATTGTTCAGCCTGAGGGAGGTTCACGTAGGGTGTGTGTGTGTATGTGTGTGCGTGTGCATGTAGGTGTGGCGTGAAAGTGTGTGTGCGTGTGTGTGTAGGTGTGTGCGTGTGCATGTAGGTGTGTGTGCGTGAAAGTGTGTGTGCGTGTGTGTGTGTGTGTGTGTGTGTGTGTGTGTGTGTGTGTGTGTGTGTGTGTGTGTGTGTGTGTGTGTTGTGTGTGTGTGTGTGTGGGAGGAGTCGAGTCTGGGAAAGAAGAATGAACAAGAGAAGAATCAGTTTGGTTCGTTCTTCTTAAAAGATTTGTTCATTCGAACTGATTCGGTCGCGAACGAATCATCACTAGTACACCGAAGGTAGGATTAAGCTCCAGCAGTCCCTTAATATCTGATGTGCGAGATGTGTCAAAGACATTTGGTTGCGAGACCTTTTAATTGCTGATTCTGGGTTCCAAGTTTACCAAGAAAGGCAATCTGAACCGGCATGAAGAGCTCCACCATGTAATAACTTGACTTACGACAACAGGTTAAATTGCTCGACCCAAGCTCAGAACACAGACTCAGAGGACTTTGACAGATTTAGAGTAAGAGATCAGATGAATGGAGAATGGCAAGGCAGCGTTGTTTAGGAGGAATCCACTTCTTAAAAACCTCTCTCCATCCAATAATTTCTGTATTTATACAGCAAAGCCTTTACTATTAATACCATACATTTGCAAACTGTGAGCTCTGCATGCCACAAATCCACTTCAAAGCCCAGTGAAAGATCTGTTATCTGCCTTCACCACCAAGTCCCTCATCCTTATTATCATGTTTTATAAAAAACACATCACACAAATGAAAAATAATAGTTTTAGAATGTTGTAAACATTTATTTCATTCATTTATATTCCATTCAATTTCCATCTCTTTGGCAAATTTATATGAAATCAAGAAATATCTCATACAGACTAAACCAGCAAGATTTCAGCATTTCAATGTACATTTAGACAGTGTTTGAATGATGTATTTTGAGTATCTATCTTTACAATGACCTCTCAGGCGACACCATCAGAACAAACTTTAACTGTATCATGCCTTTGCAAAAGATTGTGTTCATTCAGTTGTGTTCAATATATTTAACAAATCGCTATACTTTCAGGATTTGAGCAAGTGAACTAGCCTCAAATTTATTCAAATAATTTAAAGCTACCTTACATAAAAAATATAACAGTGATCCTCATCTTTACATACATGGAAACAAAGTGTTACAAAGTAAAGAGTTGGCTTAACCAACGTTCTCTTTCTGTCATGTGTAAAGTAATGGACAACAGATATAAAAACCAAACACCAAAAAGGGATGTATCCACTACATACCTACCACATAACTAATCAGGAAAATGTCAAAAAGTAGAATGAGATTACTCTCCAAGTCAGCTGATGAATTTAGTCTTGACTCAGGATTGTAGGGAGTGTCCCAAACCAATAGCGGATTAGGGCCGGTTGTACTTTAATCGGTTACCTGCCTGGTCACAAAGCCAGGAGGGTGAATAGAACAACTGTTAAATCAGGAGGGTCCACAGACCACCCGTTAAATCAGGAGGGTCAATAGACTAGCCGTAAAATCAGGAGGGTCCTCAGACCACCCGTTAAAACGCCTTGAAGGAATAGTAGGAAATCGATTGAAATGATGTGAGATATCATGGAACATAATTTTCTGATGCTTAGTGCACACATCGATTCATAACATAATTAGAAGTACATTACAGTTTTCTGTTGTCCATTTTTTCAAATGTCAACCGATTGAAGAAATGTGTTGATCTCATCTTATGAAAACTATGTATTTCCACCGAATGATAATGATCACATCCTTGTACAGTAGTACACCAGTACAACACAGTTATAAGTTAACAAACACTGAAGTTAATACGAATTATATACATGAAGTAAGATTATTCCAAAATGTTACAATGAGTGATAGAGCGAGGGACATATTCAGATCTACCCTTTCCAAGCACTCAAAGCCACTAGTTATTATAGTTTTCTGAGTGACACAACAGCTGTACAACAATATAACTTAATCCTGGAGGAATTGTGTGGCTGATCTTGTATCCGAGGTATTAGTAGCTGAGAGCATAAACTTTAAGTTAAGCATGAAAAAGGTCTTCTCTGATTTCTGCAAGCCTTATTCAAACATTGTTTCAATTTTAACAATAGTAAATAGCAATAATAGTTTAAATGGAAGGGCCAAATAAGGCCAGCGCAGTGCAAGACAAGTTCTAAATAAAAGAAGGACTGTACCTCAGATGATCAAACGTTTTCCAGTGTATTGTCTAAAACCGTCCCGCATTTGATCGATTGTCTGAGAAACCAACACTCGTAGGAGTCCTACCCGGTCTCACACGGACGACGTCTGGGCCAGTTCGCAGGGGGCCTTGCTCTGAAGGGTCCCGGAGAGGGTGTCTGAGTCCAGCAGCTCCACGATGCTGTATGGTGAGCAATCCTCCAGCCCCAGCTTCCCGCACGCCCAGCCGCAGAAGCCCTTCTCAAGGTCCCTGACCGCCTGCCACCAGGGCCCAAAGGCCCAGGACACTTGCACCACCGCTGAGTACAGGGCCAGCGCCAGCGCCACAGGCATGATGAGCAGGGGGTAGAAGACGATCAGGAAGGGGCAGACGGTGATCTTGTGCCAGAACGTCCGCTCCTCATTGTACACCAGGAACACGTTGTACCAGGTGAGCGTGCCGTAGTAGAAGGAGGTCACGAATGAGAGCAGGAACACCAGCGGGGCGCAGGAGAGGCTCCAGAGGACCACGTGGGGCCCCTGGCAGACCCCCAGGCCGCAGCGGCGCGAGGAGCCTTCGCCGGCCTCGCACTCGGCGTCCAGGCGCTCCTTGGACTTGGCCAGCTCCCGCAGCTCCTTCTCCGTCATGGTGACGTGGATGTCCACGAGCTGGCCCTTCTTCTTGCCCCGGGTGATGGTGCCAGTCAGCGTGACATAGCGGCTGTCGGGGGGCAGGCTCCAGCCTCCACCTGTGGAGAATGCACACACGCACGCACGCACGCACGCAAACACACACACACACACACACACACACACACACACACACACACACACACACACACACACACACACACACACACACACACACACACACACACACACACACACACACACACACACACACCACATGAGGATACTTAAAACCTTACTTCAAGAGAAAACAACATGTTGTTCCAATGGTTTCTGATTGCATCCAATAATCCATTTTAATTTGGATGATGTTTGCCATTCAATAGAAAGTTAAGGTGCAATAAATAATATTTGTACATGCTCTATTTTCTAAACAACAACTAGTTTTGATTACAATATTCAAAATCCACCGTAGTTGAACATTTTTGTATCTAGAAGATTTTGTATCGTCTTTCACGATTAACCAACTGCTTTGGGTGATTTTAGATATTAAGATTAGATTAGATTAACTTTATTGTCATTGCACAGTAACAGATTACAATGCAACGAAATGTTGGTGGGTCTAACCAGAGTGCAAACATCAGTTTGAGCAACATGTATAAATATATTTACATATACATGTACAAATATATTACATGTATAAATGTATTACATGTATAAATATATTTACATATAATGATTCATCCCATGTTTTCTTTGTTTTACCTTCACTTGTTGGCGTGCAGAGGAACTTGGCCGCCTCCTCGGCGCTCCTCTCCGGACCCTCCTCCCCACCGTGGTCCTCCCCGCCAGTCCTCTCCGACTCGGACCGGAACACGATGATGGACTCGGGACGGGGGTCCTTCTTCTTCCTCTTCTTCCTCCTCATGGCTGGTCCCACCACCCCCCCTTCCTCTGTGGGCTGCTCCGGGGTCTCCGACCTCAGGGAGATGATCTGGGAGCTGCTCTCCCCCTTGGCCAACTGCTCTTCTGCCTGGGCCATGGTCACCAACACCTCAGCAGCCAGGAGCTCTGCTCGGTTCCTCTTCTGTCAGAGATCATATGAGATAGAGACTAATCTTTAAGATATGGAAGATGATATGGAATAAGGAAGACAAGTGAAGTGGAATAACTATAAGTTGATGTACAGGGGGGCCCCATCACGGTGTCACAAACACGCACGAGCACACGCACACACACAGCGCGCTAGGGGGGATGCGATCCCTCTCCTTCCATCATCCGCTCCTTCCATCATCCGCTCCTTCCATCATCCGCTTTGTTCACCAGAGCCGTCGACTTCAATGATCGCGACATCGACATATTTCTGAACCGATATTTGAGCGTCCGATTCCGTAATAAAATACAAATGGAAATAAACACATAGATGAAATTAGCCGAAAACCATCAGATAGCGTTTTAATAGCCTCTTGCTCATCGGGGCATATTGAGGAGCATCTGGAGCGCCTCTGTCGACGCCTGGCTTTGATCACCTAGTGCTGCTCTAGGTCTTTACTTTATACTAAAACTACAATCAACCATCACCAATATTATCGTGTAGGATCATTAACATTAGTATAATACATGACAATTCACAATGAATCCACAGACACCACGTTGATCCCTCTATCGGTCACACCCATATCTCCTCACCCACAGGATCCATGCACCTTATCCTGAAAGGCCGGCACATCTTACCTTGATCTGACCGGTTAGATAAGCAGCCACACAACCATAGTGGTTTAAATGTTAGATGTTATAGATCCATAGTGTGCAGGCACATGCCGATCCAATTCACGCCGTTGTTTGTGCATCCAGATGCGCCGCAAACTAGGTTCCAGCCATTAGGTCCATGGTTCCAGCGGAGGCCTCTAATCCCGCCCCCTTCCCCTGCATGACCCAATCACTGACCAATAGGCCAACCGATCGCCAACCAATCACCTCGCAGTCATGTGCGCAATGTGAAAGAGGTCAGAATTAAATGTTTCATGTTATTCCATTTTTAATTTACATAAAATATCAGCATGCTCATACGCGTTTTTGATTAAAATAGCTTATTTTGACGGATATAATATAGGACAATTATTTGATAAAAAAATATCATTACAATTTTGTTATTTATTGGACTTTTATTAGCCTATAAGACTTCTATATTATTTTAGATAAAACAGATCTGCATCTCGATCTTCTACAACCGGGGTTTCTCTAAAGACCTTCCTGCGTGGAACGGGCACATCATGCGGCCCGGAAGCGCGCGAACTCAGCGTTGAGCCGTCTAGCCGTTAGTTGAACTCAGTTTGTTTAACTCGTTAGTGTAATTCCTTAGTTAACCTCCTTTAGTTTAACTCGGTTAGTTTTACTCCTTTAGTTTAACTCCGTTGGTTTAACTCAGTTTAACTGTGTTAATTTAACGTTTTTAGATGGAAGAACAACAACATTCCGTCGTTCTGCTCGATAGAACCATCTTCCAGTTAGGCAAGTTCATCCATATTTTAAATTTCCTTGTCTAATGTCTAATAATTAGTTTAAAGGCTAAGCGTGCCAATAGGAGCATCTTAAGAGAGTAGTTAGCTAGAAAGTTAACGTTACCCTGGATCGGTATTGCCCTAATACGATCACATACTAATAAGAGTACTAAAGTCAAAACGTCATGTTGTCCTGGCAACCGGATTTTCGGTTCTAAACAACCGAACGAGAGATGGCGTTTTCCATTTCTTTCATGCTTTGTTTCTTTCAAAATGAACATAAATTAATTTCAAGAGGTGAAAATCACTACCAATCGAAACATGTCGAGGCGTTCATGTTTTCTTCTGGGGTATTAAAAGGAAAAGTTTACACAACGTTAGTTTAGTTATTTTTAGTTTAGACAATCTATTCTCAATATTAATTACAATCATTGGTAAAGCAAACTCGCAAATCAATTCGCAAAAAAATCGTTCCTTTTCTATAAAACGTTCATGTGGCATAGGATTTCCCTTTGATAATTTGTTTTTTTTAGAACCGAAAAGCGGCTGCTATGGAAACGTGACGTCACACTTTAGTACCCTATTACTGTACTGTATTACAGCTTTACAAACAAGAGAGCTTTCTCGGAGGAGAGATGAGCTCACTCTGCAGATAAAAGGTAAGGGATGGAGCAGGAGCATTAACTTTAACCCTCCACTAATGACCAGCATAACCCTTGAGCTGATATATTTCACAGTCTGCAAAGCAGACATCACAGAGAGGAAGTCCTTCACTGAAACAACGCATAAACATATCAAGGACCTGGAGGAGGAGATCACCGTGACGCAGAACACAGTGAAGCAGATCAAGGACAACGCCAAAAGGTTCGACATTTCTGAGTGGGGTCTCAGCCAGGTCATCATATTTCAGATGGAGATTGAAATGAGGTTGGAGAATTTTCAGTGACTGGTCAGGAGAACAATGTCCTATGGAGGTAGATGGGAATCTTACCTGTATCAGTCTCTCAAAGGCTGGAGAACCAGACCGGGCTGGGAGATGCAATGTGTATTTGTATAATTGTTTGTGTGTATATTTGAATTAGGCCTACATATACTGCAATTACAATTCTGACCACAGCATGAAGGCGAATAACCGCCTTCTACAACACTATGAGATGATCCTGAAGGAAGAACTGGAGAAGAAACAGGAGAACTACATTCAAGATAAGTATGTTTAACTGCTTATTCTGCTATTTTTCATTCAGACGCTTTTTGTGAATTATTTTAAAATTATTTATCTACAAAGGAAGGAGTACGAGGAGAGGATCGCGAGTTACAGGAACGTGTTCCAACAGCACAAAGAGTTCTACTGCAGGAATCCACTGGCCAAACAGCTCCTCGCTATTCAGTCTGAGAAAGAAGACATTGAGGGGCGGATTAAGGCTTTGGAGGATCAGATAGCCCTGAAACAGGAGGATGTACTGGGTAATCACATCATATGAAAAGAACATGACACAAAGCTAGCTAGCTTTGGAAATAATGCAGCGGTTTAAATGGTTGATTTATGAATGAATAATGTCTGATTAGGATCAGCAGTCAACTCCTCCCTCACCGAGAGCCAAGCAGAAAGGTATCTTCTTTAACATCATCAAACATATAAAGTCTTATTTCTTTGATGTTAACTCCCTCCTGCTATTCCTCACAGCTCTGCCCAGCTGACTGAAGCAGAGCCAGTAGCACAACGTGGCCAACAGCCAGAGGTGGAGGCCAGTTTCTCCATCGCCTCTCTCCATCTCAACCCCACAGAGGAACCCCTCAGAGTGGGTACAACAGACCTACTTTATACATACAGAGGGGAACAGACTATTCACCTGTTAACTGGAACAATACAACGTGTTACTATTCATGACCAACAATCACTACCTTTACAATAAAAAAACACTTATCCCACAACCAATACAAATCTCACATTATAACTTTTAGCTAAAGACTACCTTTTCCCTTGGACTGCAGCAAAATTAAAGTAATGAATATATAAATATCAGGAATTAATACCAAGCCCTATATTGTATACCGCATTAGAAAGGTCTATTGATTGCATACTAAAGCACTGCTTTTACAGGAAGTTGATAACATAAGTTTGACCGGCGATGAAATCTGTGGCGACGCCATGAACAAGAGATCGGTCCCAGAAACTCTCTGTTACCCCCCAGTGCTGGGGTCAAACCGGGAGGCCATGGGTATGGGTATCATCAATCAACGGGTTCATTCTTTAATCAAACACATCCTTTCCTTACACATTTGTGTTGTCATTTGAGAGTTAATGTATACCTTTCAGCTCAGAAGCCTCCATCAGATCAGAAGTCCGGTGGTGCAGACCCAGACCAGCAATGGGGACCAAAGACACAGGTCATGAGCTGTTACATGTATACAGAACTGTATTGATATGACTACAGGACAATATCAATCCATTTAGTAAAGTATGATCAGTATGTGTGGATGTGAACCCGTCTACTAAGAAAACCAAGGAAAGACAATAAACCAAAGTGTTGGCTATAAACCCTGAAGTACCCTCAATATTCTGTTATCAGGATGAGCCGGCTAGCCCACCAGCAAGAGAGGAGGAGATGATGGAGGAGGAGGAGGAAGAGCAGCCACTTCCACTCGCAGATGAAGAAGACGATGCCGTGGATGATGATGATGATGATCAAAGACCCAGTGCTGCACCTCATTCCTTCTTATCTCCCATGATCCAGCCTCAATCTCCACCGGGCCGCATGAAGCTGGTCCAATCCACCCCCACCTTCTCCATCAAGTAAGAGGGGGCCTGCCTCAACAGAGCCTAAGGAGAATCACCTCATTCAGGGGTGGCATAGCAGCCAACAGTAAAACTAATAGGAGCTACAACATGTAAATTGAGAATATGCCAAGGATATATCCAGAACCATAATATCATCAGTAAATGCAGAATCTGAATTTTAAAGGATAACTTGGGGATCTTTTTACCCGGGCCCTATGACTGATGCGGACAACTGTGTAGGATATTGGTCCAAGGTTGAGCAAGATGATTTAGCCATCAGCTGTGAAGCGGCCTGCAGCGTAACCCTGCTTAGGCAAGAGGGCCATCCCCTTAAAGAGCCTGATAACATTATGGAAGGGATCCTCACAGAGAAATTATACTTTCGTCTTGGCCTTTCACATGATGTGGTCTGTTTGGTATTGCGTCTCGCTCAAGGAGAATTCTCACCACCCTTAAATTTCACACCAATCCCTAGTGTTCTATAGGTGAACATTATTTGTTACTAGAGAGTGTGTGTTCAGTGCATTCCTTTGTACTCTTGAATATCCTAACGTTAATAAATGATCCATCTGTTGATGATTAGAAGATACTACTGTATAATACATTTGGTCTTACAAGAAGGTTGTTTCATATCTGGCTGTAGGTGAGTTTGGTAACTAAGATTCCTAGTGTTTAGAATTACGATTGCTTGTTCTAACTTTCCATCTGTTACTGCAGTGTGATTTAGGCCTGTGCTGTTGTGATCAGTTAAGCGGTCGTTCTTGCTAGTTTCTGCCACTTAGGGTGGGAACAAAAGCCTTGATAGCTGGGCGGAGCCAAGTCTGCCTATTTAGCAGAGTCAAGAAGCTGAGTAAACTCAGTATAATACATTTTGTCTTACAAGAAGGTTGTTTCATATCTGGCTGTAGGTGAGTTTGGTAACTAAGATTCCTAGTGTTTAGAATTACGATTGCTTGTTCTAACTTTCCATCTGTTACTGCAGTGTGATTTAGGCCTGTGCTGTTGTGATCAGTTAAGTGGTCGTTCTTGCTAGTTTCTGCCACTTACGGTGGGAACAAAAGCCTTGATAGCTGGGCGGAGCTAAGCCTTCCTGAGCTACCTTGCCCACTTAAGGGCTAGCTATTATTAGCGCCAGCTGTAGCGTCAGGACCCAGCAAACAAAGACCCGGGTAACAAAGACTAAGGGAGTCTCTGTGGGAGTCAAGACCCGGGAAACAAAGACTAAGGGAGTCTCTGTGGGAGTCAAGACCCGGGAAACAAAGACTAAGGGAGGCTCTCTGTGGGAGTCAAGACCCGGGAAACAAAGACTAAGGGAGTCTCTGTGGGAGTCAAGACCTGGGAAACAAAGACTAAGGGAGTCTCTGTGGGAGTCAAGACCCTGGAAACAAAGACTAAGGGAGTCTCTGTGGGAGTCAAGACCCGGGAAACAAAAGACTAAGGGAGTCTCTCTGTGGGAGTCCCTCAAGGAAGCGCAGGGAGGCCACCTGCCCTATTGTAGTTAGGTGTCGTACTTTGTCCTCATTGTCAGGATTTCCACTCGTAGACGGCGTTACCATAGCTCCTCTGCTCTGGGCAGTAGTGGTGCAACGGATCATCATTGATCCGTGATCCGTTCGGATCAATTATTTCGGTTCGGCACACACATGATCCGCGGATTGATTTATAGAAAAAAAAAATTGTGCACATGTCATCATGGCGAGCGGAGGAACGGAGGAGCTTGAACACCCCGCGTAATTTAAATCCCCTGTTTGGGAGCATTTTGGGCTTCCCTGTTAAAGTAAATGATGAAGGAAAGAGGTTAGTCGATAAAACCGTGACGGTGTGTAAGCACTGTGGCGTAAGAAAGCCATACAACAGTGGGAACACATCGAGCATGACCACGCATTTGCTGCGACATCACCCCGGTGTTTCACTGACAGGAGTGAAACCGAAAGCGGCTCAACAACCGTTAATCACCGCGGCATTTAAACAGCCCCTTCCTGCACAAACCGACCGGGCTAAAGCTATAACAAACGCTATTAGTGTGTTTATAGGTGCAGACATGAGGCCATATTCGGTTGTGCAAAACGAGGGTTTTAAATACATGTTGAACGTGCTCGAGCCACGTTACGACATTCCGTCGCGCACCCACTTCAGCGAAAAGATTGCCAGATCTTTATGAGCAGGAGAAGAAAAAGTTGTGGATGAACTTAAACAAAAAGACACAACTTATGTTTATTTGTCTTGTCTATTTTTTTTTTTTTGCTGATCCGAAAAATGATCCGATCCGTGACTCTGATCCGAGGAACGATCCGAACCGTGAGTTTTTTGATCCGTTGCACCCCTACTGGGCAGTAACCCGTCTAATCTGTGCCATCCACCTACCCTTGCTTACACTGACCTTGAGGTGATGGGAAGACTGGAACTGCCAATCGGCGGTCAAGAAGGCAGACTCGATTTCAGCCTACGCGTCCCTCATGACCCTTCACTTCCCTTCACCCTTCACCATTCCTATCAAGCTCTCCATTGTGGTGATCTACCGTCCTCCAGGTCCCCTCCGTGACTTCTATGACGAGATGGATGCCCTCCTCAGCTGCTTTCCTGAGGATGGCACACCACTCGTTATCCTCTGCGACTTCAACATCCTGCCAGAGAAGTTGCACTCACCTGAACTAACCAACTTTTTCGCCACCTTTGACTTAACACTATCCCCTTCTCCTCCCACACACAGGGCCGGGAACCAGCTTGACCTAATATACACTAGGTCCTGCGGCACCTCTGCTCTTTCCGTTACCCCGCTCCCCGTGTCTGACCATCACTTTGTTGATTTATCTCTCCTCTTGAAATCCTCTCCCCCTCCTCTCTAGTCACCACATTGTCACCACTCGCCGTAACCTCAAATCCCTCTCTCCCTTTACCTTTGCCTCTACTGTTCTGTCTTCACTACCTTCTATCGAACGATTCTCTCAACTATCTAAAGTTGAATCTTCAGACACTCTGCTATCCTCCGTCTCCTCCTTGGATTCCCTCTGTCCCTTCCACTCCAGACCAGCGCGATCCTCACCCCCCCCTCCTTGGCTGTCCGATCCTCTGCAGACTTGTAGAACAAAGTTGCGGGCAGCTGAGAGGAAATGGAAGAGATCAGACTGTCCTAATGATCTATCCCACTATCTTTTCCTTCTTTCTGATTTCACCTCTAGTGTGTCAACAACCAAAATCAACTCCTCCGCCTCAAACCCCAGGAAACAGTTTTCCCTGTTTTCGACCCTCCTCAAACCTCCCTCACCCCCACCCCCAGCCTCACTGCTGATGACTTTGTTACCTACTTTACCCAGAAAGTGAAGGACATCAGCTCCTCTTTTATCCCTGCCTCCATCCTCCAATCCTCTCTTCCTCTGTCTTTACCCAATTTAGCCGTATCACCTCTGACGAGGTCAACAGAATTATAACATCTAACCACGCCACCACCTGCCACCTTGACGCTATCCCATCCTCTCTCCTCCAGGATGTCTCAAGCGACATCCTGCCATTTCTCACCTCACTTATCAACTCCTCCCTCACTTCAGGCATTGTTCCAGCATCTTTGAAGACCAGAATAAAGCCTCTCCTCAAAAAACCAACTCTTAATACCACCGACATCCAGAACTACAGACCGGTATCTCTTCTTTCATTCCTCTCTAAAACCCTGGAACATGCCATTGCTAACCAACTGTCCTCCCTCACCAGTCAGGCTTCAAGAAGGCACACTCCACTGAGCCGGCTCTCCTCGCGGTGACTGAGTCCCTCCGTGCTGCCAGAGCCTCGTCCCTCTCATCGGTTCTCATTCTCCTCGACCTGTCCGCAGCATTTGACACGGTGAACCACCAGATCCTCCTTGCCACTCCTGCCGAACTTGGCATCGCTGAATCTGCTCTTTCCTGGTTCACATCCTTCCTGATGAACCGCACCTATCAAGTGACATGAAATGGCTCCTTGTCCAAACCTTGCACGCTTGAAACTGGGGACCCTCAAGGCTCTGTACTGGGGCCTTTTCGGTTCTCCCTCTATACCAGATCTCTGGGCTCTGTAATTGCATCACACAGCTTTTCCTATCACTGCTATGCTGACGACAATCTGATAAAGCCCTGATTGCAACACACATATCGGAATGTCTGGCGGACGTCAGCACCTGGACAACTGCCCATCACCTGAGGCCTAACCTCAACAAAACCGAGCTCCTCCTAATCCCAGGGAAAGATTGCCCACACATGGATTTACTGGTCACCGTTGAGAACATCACTGTATCTCCTTCTCCAACTGCCAGAAACCTCTGTGGTTTTTGACAATCAGTTATGCTGCACCGAAACATCACTGCGGTGGCCCGATCCTGCAGATTTGCACTTTACAACATCCGCAGAATCCGGCCCTTCCTCGAAAGGGAAGCAGCTCAGCTTCTAGTCCAATCACTGGTCATCTCCCGCCTCGACTGCTGCAACTTACTCCTGGCTGGACTTTCTGCCTCTGCGATTTAAACCTTTGCAGCCGCATCCAGAAATGCGGCACGCGCGCCTCGTGGTTCAACCTACCGAAGTTCTCCCATTTGACCCCCCTCTTCCGGGACCTCAACTGGCTCCCTGCATTAGCTCGGATCAAATTTAAGACGATGGTACTGGCATACAAGGCAGTCGATGGAAATGCCCCTGCCTACCTCCAAGCATTGCTAAAGCCACACACCCCAGCTCGATCCCTCCGCTCAACTACCTCAGCTGGACGTCTGGTACCGCCATCGCTATGAGCTAGCAAAGGTCATTCAGCAGAGTCACAACTTTTCTCGGTTCTGGAACCTCAGTGGTGGAACGAGTTCCCTGCCGTTCTCAGGACCGCAGAGTCGCTCACTATCTTACGAAAAGACTCAAGACTCACCTGTTCAGGAGTCCACCTCGACTCTGCATAGCCACCCTCCCCCTTCTGGCCAACATTGTACACTGTATTGTATTGTGTTGTATTGTATTGTATTATAGTACTTAACTGTGTAGCAACTGCAGTAGCTGCTATCATTGCTGTAACACAGGGAATTGGTTAGCCTAGCGATTGTTGTACTGGGACTTGGTTCTATGAACATCCTTTCTGTACCGACAGCGATATATTGTTATGACAAATGTACTTATTGTAAGTCGCTTTGGATAAAAGTGTCTGCTAAATGCCGTAAATGTAAATGTAGAAGATGCAGTAAGATAGTTAGATGGTGTCAGTACTCAGGCTAGCGTGTGGTCACCTTCCTTCTCTCAGCAGCAGCCCCAGCGTCTCCCCGGGCCCTGTCTCCTCCCACCACAAGTCCCCCCCCTTCCTGTTCTCCACCACTACCGATCCCAGCACCCCCAGTTTCTCTGGGTTTGGATTTGACATGGGTTCTGCTCAGGAAGAGGTCAGGGCAAGGAAGGGAAGGAGCTTTTTTGGACTGATATAGCCTTGCTACAGTTTGTTTAATATTAACCTGTATTCACAGGACTCCCCGTTCGCCTTCACCAGCTCATATTTCACTGGAAAGGTACTTCTACGAACCCCTCGACACATTTCAATCACAGTCCGAAACACAGTTTCTAAACACATCACTGCTTTGTCTTTCTACAGAAGGGCGACTCTGAATCCCCCAGTGGTAACTATCCCAACAGCAGAATACCGTAGTTGTGTCCCGATGCTTGTGTTGTAGCTGCTTGAGCGATAAACCTGTCCCAGCAGGCCCAGGGTTTCTGTTCAATGAAGCCCAGAGATCAGAGGGCGAGTTCCACTTTTCCTTCTCCTCTAAAAGTCCTGTGGGGAGTGGAGCCAGCCAAGATGAGCCGGCCAAGGAGGACGTGTTCCCCTTCTCCTTCACTTACAGCTAAACAGGATCTTTAAATGCCTGAGACTACAGTTCTTAGATGTCGTTCATTTGCATTGGGTTTAAAAGGTTTAGTTTGCCCTGAAAAAAATTGACATGTGCTAGACAATTGTTAAACTCTTAATGTTTACATATGTTTGTAAGTTGTATATTTTTATAATTTAGTGTTGTGTTCAAGTTTTCAAGATATACAATTAAACATAAATGCAAATGTTTTGTTTAAAAATATTTTTATGTAATCCATTTCACAAATTGATTTTGCAGAAATACATTCATGTAGATTTAGATATTGACAAAGTAATGGCGTGCATGTGCTTAGTGTTTCAGTCAACAGAAATGACAGTAAATTAAAGAAAAGCGGTGTGAGATTTAAATAGTTGAAAAGGATACAGTGGTATTTTGATCTGTCCTATCATATTCCCTTTAAATATCAACCCTTCCTCTAACTAATGACCTGCCGATCACATGATTACAATCTGTCAGTTTCCAGTTTAAATGATTTAAATGGCATCATGACATCACACACTAGTTCCACTGATGGCCTGTCCAGTATTCCTCAGTTGTAACTTCATGTGATGAAATCGATTTGTTTTTCCAATACCATCATGTGATCAAACAAACAAAACAACATAAAACATCAGAATAAATTAGTTGGCAGAACATTTTTCACTACTTAAGTGCATGAATCACCTCAAAGCAGAGCTAGGACGTGAATCTGTAGCACTGTTGTAGCATTTGCTCTACATCACTGAGCAGTGCTTAAACCAATAGCCACTCTTAACAGATGATCTCTGGAGCAGGGCAGTGCAGGACTAAGTAGGCAGGAGAGACAGGTGAAGACTTGAGGCTGCAGAGCGCTAGAACCCAGAGTCGATGCTTAGGGATCGGCGTGTAACGTGTTCGATCTCCCCCGGGACGTATTGGGTGAAGCTGGTCTGGTACTTGGCCAACATCTTCAGCATGGGGCGCAGGTTGAACCACCACTGGTTCTTGGGCATCCGGTGCCTGGCGACAACAAGAGGAACCTATTATTAAAGGTCCCATGGCATGAACACCTCACTTAATGAGGTTTTCTAACATAAATGTGAGTTCCCCTAGCCTGCATATGGTCCCCCAGTGGCTAAAACTTGCGTTCGGTGTAAAACGAGCACTAGGTGTTCTGCTCGCCTTTGAAATGTGTGGGCTGATTTGGAATGTGGTCCCATATGTTGTCATAAAGGATCTAAGCTCCTCCCCTTTATCTGCCTTGCCCGCCCAGAGAATTTGGCCCGCCAATGATACACGACCGTGCGAGTGCCATGTGTGTGTGTGTGTGTGATGTGTGGCTTTGACTCCCTGAAGTACATGAACTGCGACATGCCGCCGGTTGCCGCGAGGCACCACCGCCGTGAAGCACCACCGCCCGGCAGCGGGCAGCCGGCAGCCGGCAGTGCAGTGCGATGCAGTGCGTGGTTCATTCTACTTCAGATTTATGTGGAAGTGAAAGAACCAGAGACGTCGGAGAGCCCGACGAAGTCGTTTGTGATTCCTAAAATTCTGGAGGAAGCACACAGCTTTTGGCCGTAATAATATGTATTATATGATATAGACATCTATCTTTTATATGATATTATTTAGATATAGAGCTCCAGGACTGTAACGCAAGTGTTGTACACTTCCTTGTTATTTGGATAACCGTTCTGCTTTTGGTCTTATGGCGCATAACACGTCGGACTCTCGTCTCTGGGATTTCTACAGCGAGACTCTTAGTGGGGGTTATCTCAGCCATGGTTGGGGAAAGGAACTTTGGCTTTGATTCCCTCAAAAACATGAACAACGACACGGAGGAGAAAGGGATTGTTGACCGCAATTGTCTCCCGCTTGAGCCCCGCTTCCCGCTGCCGAGGGACCACCGCCTCGGCGCTGCAGGAGGCGGAGGTGCGCTGCCCGGCAACAATCCCTTTCTCCTCCATGTCGCGGTTCAGTTTAGTCAGATTGATGTGGACGTTGAAGAACCAGAAACGTCGGAGAACCCAACGCGGCTGTTTGAGATTGATAATATTGGCTCACACAGCTTTTGGCCGTGATAATAGATATTATATGATAGATATCTATGTATAATATGATATTATTTAGATATAGAGCTCCAGGACTCCCGTGTTCTAGAATATTTACAGAACACGGCTAAAGGCTGTGTGCGCCTCGCCATTGCGATACATCCACTGTAAACAGAGCGCATGGTACCGTGGCTGCAAGCTGCTCAGGGCCACACCCCCACCCTCCTCCTTGACCCACCTCGCTCCTCCTCATTTGCATCATAGCTAGACACCAAAACAGCGCATTTTGGGGGAAGCTCAATGTGCAACTGGCTCGGAATGGCTGTAACTCTGCACCACGGCTGAATTTCGGGAACGTCTTTGAATACTGTGTTAGTGGCCCACTAATACCTTTATTAAAGCATCCATAAAATAGCATGTCATGGGACCTTTAAATGGATGAGGTCTGTGCTGGGCTTACTTGAAGTCTGTCACTTCTTTCAGCTCTGTGACAGGGCTGAAGGATACCACCTTGCGGTTGAGTCCTAGCACGCACGCTGTCTCTGGGGAGTTGGCAAACACGCGGCCTGTGGGGAGACGGTGTCATGGAACAAACAGACTTACTGCCGGGATGTCTCGGATAGGTTAATAAACATAAGTGCTTCTGCTCTCTGTCATCCTCACCCTGTCGGTAGTTCTCATTCATTCTGTCCGAGAGCCATTGAACAGCCTTTACTCCCAGCTTCGTGGCAAAATTGCGGTCGAAAGGACTGGGTGCCCCTCCCTAGAGACAGAGGAACAGATAAAAGACTGATATAATAACAACCCATCTCCATCCTGACCTATAAAGGGCGGGGGGCCCCTCCGTAGGGACAGAGGAACAGATAACACAACCCATCTACATCCTGACCTATAGAGGAAATACTCATATCAACATCCTAATACTTGAGGTTGGCTCCTCCACTGCAGAGACAGAGTGAGTGAGATCACCTGCTGAAGATGTCCCAACACATTGATGCGGCTGTCGAAGACGCCCTGGCCCTCCGCAGAGTACAGCTGATGGATGAACTCTGTGGTGTAGTGCTGGTTGGCCTTCTCATTCCTGTTGATACAAAGGGTCTTAGTGTCTTAGTGGTAAACAACAGACAGAAGGCCGCTGGGGTGGAATAAAGGACCCATCCCATTATCTGATGTCATCATGTATTAAGAGTTGATGCATCATCAACCTTTTCCATCACACTAAAACAACTATTCATAACAAACAAAAAAACGGCAAAAAAGACGTCTAAGCGACAACGATTTGCTTCTGAGCAGCTCAGAGCCAGAAGGGGCAGAAGGTGTTTACCTCAGTATGAGTCCTCTCTGAACATCCTTCTTCATCTTCTCTTTTAAATGCTCCACGTTGGTCTGTGAGGAGAGGGGGGAAAATCACTGCCTCACGCTCTCCCTTTTAAAATCAACATCGAGAAATATGTCACCGATATTAAGGAGGGGGAGGAGAAGGAGGAGGAGGAGGAGACAATGACAGACACCCACAAGGAACCCATATTGAGCCATATCCCCGAGGCCATGATGTGGCGCCTTCATAGAAAACACACACAGGTCCCCCTCACCTTCAGGTCCTTTATGGTGAAGGGGTCCTCAAAGATGTAGGCCGCGTCGGCGCCCACTGCGAACCCGGTGCAGGTTGCCAGGTAACCACAATACCCACCCATGGTTTCCACCACAAAGACACGCCTCTTGGTGCCGCTGGCAGACTGCTTGATGGTGTCACAGCCCTGAGGAGAAAACCATGGCCACAGGTCAAACATGCCCCCCATAACGATTCCTTCTGTACTGGGGAGGCGGCCAGTAGCCAGACCATTTGTTGATACTGTGGAAGAGAGGGATCCATCTCATCTTTAAAAATCACAACATTCGCTAAGATCTGTGCCGGTTGCAGTCGCAGAGCCCTCACACAGAGCCACCACTCTTTGAACACGCAACACATGTTTGGTTTCTCATGTCACTCTGTCTTGGTCTCTGCTTCAGAATGAGTGAAACCAAGCCTGCCCGTTCATAAAGCGTTGGAACAGGACCTACCATGACACTGTTACTGCAGACCTAAAGCAGCGCGGGGCTCTGTGGAGACCTCTCTACAGACATCACAGCGGAGCGTACCTCCATGGCGGCGTTGACGGCGGTGTCCGCTCCAAGGCTGAAGTCGGTGCCAGGGACGTTGTTGCTGATGGTAGCAGGGATGACACACATGGGGATGCAGAGCTCGTCGAAGCGGCCCCGAGACTCAAACAGTTGCAGCACGCCCTCGTAAGCCTGGGGGTCCACAAGGTACACCCTTTACTACTACTACTACTACAACTACAGTACTCCTAAAAGTACGATCTGCCATCCCCTTTGTTAGAAGGTCATGTTAGGTAGAACTGATACCTTCAATAAATGTAATGGTTCTATCTAGCGTTACCTATAGTTAAACCTTTATCGAAAGTAATCGTGAGGTACATTTGGTCAAAATGGTATCGGTCAATAATGAGCCGGTTGGGATTCTGCCTAGATATCTAGATGACTAGGTAGACTACTATCTACTAACTACTAGGTAGACTGAGACATTGTTGATCAAACTCCTCAAACCTGTGGCTGGAGGTTTAATAGTAATACCCATTAGACGATCGTACCCTGTAGTCAATAGTAACCAGTAATAAAAAGGGAAACCACAATATGCTGTTCAATTAAAGGGAAATTGCCACACATGTCTAGCTTGTAAAGCAAGTGATTGATACATTTAGACATTAGCGGTCTGCAACATCAACCCCTTATGTGCTGAAGGAAAGATTAGCATTGTCCGAAATTAGCGTCGTCCGATTTGAAAAAATGTTCGATGGTACAACCTTTTCACAGAAATTGAGTTGACCTAGCGGGAACAGAGTTGCCCTCTTTGACAGTTCCCCTTCATAAACAACAACCTGTACCTCAAACCCGCCGATCACCAGCAGAGCGGAAATGCCAAACTTGCTGATGGTTTCCACAATCTTTTCCATGAAGGCACTGGGGAGAGTTCTGAAGGACAGCCAGAGAGACACCGGGACATTAACCTCCCATTGGGCCTGCTTTTTAGATCAGGTGAATTAAACATGATTACATTATATTGGGGGACTTACCGTTTGGTCCCCAGCAGGGAGCCCCCTTGGCCAGTCCACCCAGCCACACTGTGCCAGGTCATCTCACTCACCTGCAGAGGTCGGGCACATCGGGGGTTAAACCTAAACCTTAACTAACCACTGTTTACAGTGTTTCCAGCCACCCTCTGCAGTAGAAAACAGGGGATTTAAATATATGATGAAGATTCATGCATTTCATATGTCTAAAGTTAAATAAAGTGGAATGCAATATTTCACAACATGTTTTTTTTAAAGGAAAGACGGACATAATCAAATTTTTTATTTGTTATGGCTAGTATTATTAGCCAGCATTACATTTTATTTGATAATATATTTTTTGTAAAAGAGTAAATTAACATTTCCATTGCAGGTAAACAGTTGTTGACAACAACTGGCTCAACATAAAGTGATATGACCTGGCCTGCCAACACGCCTCATATAAAACCTGAGCCCACGATGGACCCCAGCGCTCACCGCTCCGGTGGCCAGCCCTTGGAAGCCATCGCTGACGCCGTAAACCTTGTGCCCATGAGCAATGGCCACTCTGACGGCAGACCTGATGGCAGCGTTCATCCCTGCTGCAGGCGCCCCCACGTTCAGAATGGCCATGGTGTGGTTGCTCTGCACGGGGTGGAAGGGGGGGTGAGCCGTAGCCAAGAAAGCACTTTAGGTAGTTTCTACAGTCGGTTATCAGACCAGTGTCAGACAGAGCTGCTATAGAGATGTTTCAAGACTTGGGGTCAAGAGAGCACTAGACTCTGTCTAGAGGATAATACGTCGTGACTATCTCTCTTTATCTTCTCTACTACTGGGATACAGTTATTCACAAAAATTAATTTAAGGAGGGCCAATCGATTTTTTTCAAACCGTGATGGACAAATAAGTGGAAATCAAGAGACGAGTGGCTACTTCAACAGCTATGGATAACCTTCTCCTACACATTGTCAGGTTTCTTTCTGCCACAAGACAAATGGAAGCGGACCGGGGTTCAGGGAGGGGCTGCAGCAACTGTATTCCCCCAGGGACCAATCATAACCAGGGACATGAAGAGCCAATGAGGATGGACCAACCACAATCAGGGACAGGAGGAGCCAATGAGGATGGAATAAAAGACCCAGAGAGCAGGTTTGTCCTGGTAGCAGGGCTGATAGGAGGTGAAATTATCTGTGCCTGAAATGATCAAATACATTCGAAGACACAATAGAGAATTGCCTTTCTTAACAATAAAAAGGACAATATTATGCAACAATACGTTTTTATTGCATAAAAGTGTAAAGTGCTACCCATGGTGCGTGCAAAACGTTTTCAGTCCCATTCAGACCATCCTCAGCGCAAACATACAAAGGTAAAAGACTTCCTTGTATAGACTACGCCTAGTTGGTGGAAGACATGTCAATCAAAAGGTCAGGTAGGCTGACGTGTTGACTAGACATTTCAAAAGGCACCGCTCACCTATTTTCACTTTTCTTGACAACATACATGGCCGAGCTCAAGCCTGAATTCAGGAACCACACCTGAACTCTATCAGGCCTGTGGTAGTAAAGATAAGGTGGGCGGGGAGGAGGAGGGCTTTACCTTGATCAGCGCCGGCTTCTGGAAGGCGAGTAGCTTGTAGACGTTCCAGTTGTTTTCAAAGCTCCTAGAATGAGGCACTTATATGTTTAGTTTGCTTGAGCTGGTGCATCTCTATATGCAAGGAAAAAGGTTAATCAGAAATGTGTTTGTATTCATCAATGCTGTATATTTGCATTTTAAACATACACGTTTATTCAGGAAGGAATCATCTTGCGCAAAACAACTATAGCTAGTGTGCACTTTAGTTTAAAAAGCTCCAAAGTATTTCCCTCATATTTTAAAAAGGTGCAGTGTGTAGTGTACAGTAAAACATAGACTTAGCGTCTGACCCTCCTCGCAGCTTGATGGCTTCATCGAAGCGCTTCTCCTGCATGGCCATCTGCACCAGCTTAGTCTGCACACACACAGGCGACAAACACTTGTTTTACCCACTGTATCCAGATATACAGTATGTCATCATGGATGGAGGCTCCTTACCACCTCCACCCAAACAGAGAGGCTCTTACCACCTCTGCCGAAACAGAGAGGCTCTTACCATCTCCACACATTCCATCAGGGGTAGCCGGACGGCCTGGTTCCCTGAGAGGCCGATGACACACGCCGGGGTGTTGGGGGATGCCTCCATCAGCGCCACCACTGCCTCCACACCCAACTTACTGCTCTGGAGACACACACACACACACACACACACACACACACACACACACACACACACACACACACACACACACACACACACACACACACACACACACACACACACACACACACACACACACACACACACACACAAGGGCTCGTATCACTGTAGGGGATACCTTAAGGGCTCGTATCACTGTAGGGGATACCTTAAGGGCTCCTCTCCTACTGTAGGGGAGACCTTAGGGGCTCTTCTCCCACTGTAGGGGAGACCTTGAAGGGATACTTCAACGATACAGAACCGGCGTTCTATCATTATAAAATCGCTATTATAAAATTTAAAAAAAGGTTTTTCTTCCCCCAGTCTAACACATTCTTCCCTTGGCCCAGCTGTCCTCCTTACATTTCTCCTGACCTCATGTCAAACGACGCGTTTGACGACATGTCAGTAGAAATTGGCTTGCCTGCTACAACCACTGGTTCCGCAAATCCACAAATAAGGAATGAGGGGGCAGGAGCTTGCGTACAAGATGTAAACACAATGTCCGCCATGTTTCTTCACCGCTTAGCTAGAGAACTAGACCGACACAAAACCTCTGACCATGTCAGAAGCAAATTTGCAATGGGAAACAGCCGAAGTGGAGACCTGTGTATTGATTCTCGGCCATTGTGGAGAAGGAATTGAGGGATGTTGGCTTTGACTCTCTGAAGTCCAGATTGAACTGCAACTTCAGATTGATGTGGAAGGACCAGAGACGTCGGAGAACCCGACGCAGTCGTTTATTCATAATATCATCCCAAACGACTCCATCGGGTTCTCCGATGTCTCTGGTTCTTCCACTTTCACATCAGTCTGAAGTATATTGAACTTCAAAGGAAAATTAGACACATTAGATGTAAAGCCGGGGAATTACACTATCTGGTGTTTGGCGTGCTGCTTAAGATTGCTGTGCAAAAAAAGCACATCATCCACTGTGGACGGTTTTAATTTACTCCTCTGCTCCTGAATAACATCTCCAGCATCAGAGAAGTCTCGCTCACAATTGCAAAACCCGCAAGTATTGTGAATGTGAACTCACCAGAATCCGGTCAAAGGCGGAGGGGATCCCTCCTCTCTGGACGTGTCCCAGGACAGTCACCCGGGTGTCATAGCCCAGCCTCTCCACCACCAGCTGCGCACACACACACACACACACACAACACACACACACACACACCACACACAC
This sequence comes from Melanogrammus aeglefinus, assembly GCA_900291075.1. Classification (NCBI taxonomy): domain Eukaryota; kingdom Metazoa; phylum Chordata; class Actinopteri; order Gadiformes; family Gadidae; genus Melanogrammus; species Melanogrammus aeglefinus. Next base: position 162,372 of record OLKM01000731.1, read on the forward strand.
ACACACACACACACACACACACACACACACACACACACACACACACACACACACACACACACACACACACACACACACACACACGGCAATACATTTGACCTTTCAGATTCTTCAGTTCAATTAATTTTACATTTCTGCATTTTTAGCAATGCTTTGCATTTTTAATTCAGCTGTCACTTTATTTGTTTCCAACCATTTACATTTTCTTATATGGTGTGCATGTTTACTCCATTTAAACTTTTGAATTTTTGTTTTAATCCCTTCACTTGATTCAAGCCATTTAACGTTTCTTTATGTCTTAATCTATGTGGCTTTATTCAAAAATATTTTCAACCTCTATACTACAGCACACAACGCATTTTCTGCATGAAATGCATTTTCTAGTTCATAATATCATCCGAGGCGCACATAGCTTTTGACCGTGATATTAGATATAATATTATATAAATACTAGTGCTGTCAAGCGATTAAAATATTTAAATCACATTAATGTCAGTTAACTCGCGATTAATCGCACATTTTTTTCGATTCTAAATATCTCTTGATTTCATGCTGCTAGCCTTCTAGTGAGATCAGAGTGTTGGAAAGGACAATAATAAAATATACTTGGTAAGATGGATATAAGAAGAGAGTCCCACACACACGCACACACACCCGCGGTGGCGTGTGTGATCGGGAGAGTCGGGAGAATTCCCGGTGGGCAGTTAACGTTTCGGGGCTGTCGGGCTGATTACTGCTGGATAAAAATATGGCGTTTATAAAAGTTCCTTGCAGCGCCGTCCGGCAGCCTGTGCTGTGCATCCGCATCCTCACTCAACAACCGCAACATTCACTAACTGTCAACGTCGCAACCAAGTCGATTTTGTCTAGAGGGGAGTAACTGAGAGGCCCCTCCTGAAGTGGTACAGCCCAGGTGGGCCTTGAACTGCGATTGGTCAGAAAGACATAACAGCTAATGACAACGTTGAACTCTCATGCAGGCTCGAACAGAGTGACACACAAACACACACACACACTTTTAAGGATTTTTTCACCCGCTCTATATCCTTGCTTCCCCCAACAAGTTTGTGCGGCGTGCTGTTGTTTGTTTCCGGTGTAGCTAGATCCGGTATGGTGTTGTAGTTTTCTAACGTGACTAGTTGTTGCTAGACAGCATGTGAAAAAACTACGTTTGCCAAGCCAAAAGAGCGTTATTCGCGCAATAAAAAAATTAACGTTGTTAAAATTGGTTTGCATTTAACGCCGGTGATATCGCGTTAAACTGACAGCACTAATAAATACCCATGTATAATATTATTATTATATTATATTATATTATATTATATGGTAGATATAGAGCTCCAGGATTCCGCAAACGGCAACAATCCCTTCTCCTCCATGCTGTGGTTCAGTCTGACAGCTCGTTGGTCAATAGGCAGCAGCTCATTTGCATCAATGCTACATCCAACAGAAACAGCGCATTCTGAAGGGAATGAAACAAGCAAGATTTTTTTTCCTAAAAGCTATTTCCAGCAAACAGCTTCAAAAACCTGTTTTCTGGAACTCAAATACTATGTTTACTTTTGGGAAAACACCAAAATATGTCTCCTTTAAGCCATGCAACTTTTCTTTTGTGTGTGTTTTTAGGTGGCTAATTGGCAATCATGAGCAAAGTGCTTCCATATAATATTGTTTTTCAAGAGTAAAACAAAGTATCATAATGATATCGGTATTTGAAGGGAAAAAGTGGTATCGGGACACCCCTGCTGCTGACAGGTCTAACAAGGCACTGTGAAAACTCACATCCTTGATGTAGTTGGAGCTGATGGCCTTGCCTTCATCATCGATGGCTCCTTCTGCTACAATAATGATGTTGAGCCTGGAACCTCTGCTGCGACTCTGGAACACACACACACAAACGATAAATTATAGGATGTGGCTGGCTTGGTGGAGGAGGATTCATTAATAAACACTAGAACTATTGACTGTCAATAGTCAATCCTTACTGTCCAAATATGCTTCCTGCTCCTAAAGGCCCAACCCTGGCCCAATCTGCTCGTCACAACCCCACCTCAATCAGCTAGCTCCACCCCCATCCCATGATATAACTGACCCTGTTCAAAGCCCAGCTCAAAATTTATCCCAATCCAGCTGGGTCGATCAAAAAGCACTCCAAACATTCGGATCCTCTCCCCTCGTATCAGACCACGTGTCTCCTAGACGCACCCCCTCCAGACGGGAGCACATGCGGTCCTCCCAGCCCTCTTTGGGCGGGGCCTCAGGGATGAACAGCCAATCAGCTCCGGACGCCAGCGCAGACACCAGGGCCAGGTACCTGCAGTGGCCCGGGGGGAGGGGTCATGGAGGGCAGGCCAACAGCGGATACAGAGGAGCAGAGATGGAGGAAGGGTTCCACTCACTCACAGTGAAACAGGAGATAGAGGAAGGGTTCCACTCACCCACAGTGTCGTCCCATCACCTCCAGAACGAAGGTACGCTGGTGGCTGTGGAGAGGCATCGTTTAATGGTTATTACATATCCATTATATAAATGCTAATTAATAGTACAGGGCCTATGATAGGCTCCATGTTGAAGTGATCAATGCAAAAATATATACTTTTCACGGTTCTTGTTCATGCAAACAAAGTATTTCTTGTTTTAGACCCGTTTTCCATGTCAAATGGTGCAAGGTTAGAGCCAGTTGAAGGAGCATCCGACCCAGAGCCCACAGTGATTAACAACCACCTGGCCTGTGGGCATTCAGATTCTGATGCCAACCCGAGCTGTGGAAACCGTGGATGTAGGAATAAAAGTGTGAGACAAGCCACGCATGGTCCACTTATGAGGCTGACTTCATCAATACGATTCACTGTTCATATTGATTCATTGAGCAGACACTGTACAGAGAAGCCTTGCTCAAAGGTCATTGAGGAGCAGGTAGGGGAGGGTATCTTCCTCCACGATGCCCACTGGTAGAAGCTTAAGACCTCAGGGTTGAAACCCTGAACCTCTGGCTGTCAATACAACAATCTCACCACTACTAGCCTTACATCCCATTTTCAGTCACATGCTGCTAAGAACAACGTGCAGTGAGGCAGAGCCTTTTAAGAGGCAGGTGTCGCTCACAACCCTGAATCAGGATCTTAATGTGTGCTCTTCTAGGACCAGGACCCAGGTAGTGGACTAGACCATTGAAGATCAGGCTGCTATCCAAGCCCTGGTACATACAAGGAGCCTCACTACTCAAACGTCCTAGTCCTGTTCTACTCCATGACGCCTCTGTGGAGATGCTCTACTGAGTGGTGATCCACCAATCCGAGAGGCTGCGTATCACCCGGTGCTGCAAGCAAGGGGGCAGACCTCTGGGCGGTGGTGGTGATGGCGTCCACGATCTCCATGATGCGGTGCAGGGCGGAGTCGGCACCGATGGTCATATCCGTGCCGCAGAAGTCGTTGTCAATCGAGCCCACCAGACCTACAATGTTCAGGTGGTCGTGGAGCTGCGCCGTGGCCTCGGTGATCCGGCCTGACACACACACACACACACACACACACACACACACACACACACACACACACACACACACACACACACACACACACACACACACACACACACACACACACACACACACACACACAGGGGAGTTCCGTTGGAAATTTGCCAATGAAAACGTTGGTCTGTTGTTCGACAATGAAGAACTAGAGATTTTGAAAAACTAGAGATTTTTGGAAAAAGAGAGACATTTAGAATGGAGCCCCCAGAGTTGTCTATTCCATGTCCTCCAATAGCTCCGGAAAAGCTCCATCTACGGAACTCCAGGACGGTGCAACACTGCGATGTGGTAAGGAAACGACACGCCAAACATTCATGCTCAGTGTAGATGGCGGGCTAGCCTGAGCATGTTCTACTGCATTAGTTAGTGAGAGTGCAGCAGAGAGGGAGAGTTCTGCTATGGGAGATCCCCTGACACCGCCTCCCCCCTAAAGCACACACCCTTCTGGGCCAGCTCGGCCAGCAGGCCGCTCCACTCGCTGCGGAAGACGTTGGCCCCGGTGAGGCTGCCGTCCCCACCGCACACACACAGGTTGGTGATTCCGCGCTTCACCAGGTTGAAGGCGGCCGCCAGCCGGCCGTCCCGCGTGGGGAAGGCCTTGCAGCGGGCGCTGCCGATCACGGTCCCGCCCTATGGAGGGGAGAGGCAACTATGAGCCCCTTCATAAACGTATACAGTGGGCGAGCTCTGAGTGGCCCCTAGAGGCCTCTAGATGCAGACTGTACATAGTACAACATGCACACTGCACAGTAACAACTAGCCTAACCCTATGTATGTCAAATCTGATATAATAGACAAGATACTATATAAACGTGAATGTCAAAGTCAAAGCAGATGTGTACGTGTGTGTGAAGGTTATGGGCTCCTGCTTCTTCACTGGAACATCGTGGAAACGAGCAGGAGCAGTGAGGGGAGGAGCAGGAGGAGGTGAGTGGTGGAGCAGGAGGAGATGAGGAGTGAGAGGTGGAGCAGGAGGAGATGAGAAGTGAGTGGTGGAGCAGGACTAGGTGAGTGGTGGAGCAGGTGGAGATGAGGAGGTGAGTGATGGAGCAGGAGGAGAAGGTGGGTGATGGAGCAGGAGAAGATGAGCAGCATTGTGGAGCTGAGACAGCTGAGCTTCTTCTACTACATTAAAAGAGGATTGAGCCGAATGTCTAAAGACTCGAGGGCTGAGTGGAACGGCGACATAACGTTGAACGCTAACCAAAAGCTCAGGAGCTCACCTTCTTCTATCACGGAGAGACAGTCATGCAGTGAGCAGACAACCTCTGGCAGTTAATGAGGGGTTCATACAGATCAAGATAACACGGTATGTCAAAGACGGGGACATTAGTCTTCTGAGATACAAGTTGGTTATCTATGGATTTCCTTAGCAGGATTCCAGTTTCACCATGCGATCAGATGGGAACTTTGCAATGCCATCCCATCCCTGACATGAGTGGAGCAAACTGATCTAGGGTCAGCAGCAACAGCACACAACAGACATAAGCAACATGTGTGCAAGAGATGATCTCTGATCTTCATGGGTCATATATGGGTCAGGCACAAGAGCAGGACAAACTAGAGAAGAAGAAACGTCAAACTTGACATACAGACGGGGACACACTGAAGTACTACAGACTCAAGCTTTGGCTGACAAACAAGGGAAGAGAGGTGTTATTTGATAGATATTAAAGAGGTGTATGCACGAACGACAGAAGGCAGAAATCATCAAAGATCATCAACATTTAGTGATGCAAAACAGACGGTTCTCAATCCAAAATGCAACTTGCTGCATTTTCTACGATTAAACCTACTACGCATGCATGAGCTCTCTTACCGAGTCTTTACAAGGTCTACAGAGACAGGGAGAGAGGGGGGGTGAGATGAAGACTGACCACAGCAGTAACATAACTTTACCCTAATCTGCTCCAGCTGGAACAATAACCATACTTTCATTATGAATCATGTGTATGTTACGATCACAATTCTATTCTGTTTAGAATTCTGATTGTACTTGGAGTGTCTTGCATTGTATACAGCGATGGACTCCCCTTGTGTTAATGATGAAGGTACAGGCACTGTGTGTACCTGCTGGATGATGTTGGTGACACTGTGCCAGTGAGCCAGTTTGATGTTTTCCCCTCCTTCCACCAGGCCTTGGTAACCCTAGTGTGACGTAAATGGCAGTTATCGCTGAATACTAGACAGAATGACAAGGTGAAATATGGCATACAGTGAAACACTTTGCTGACCACTTGAGGTTAGCCTGAGTAACGACAGGGTTGTATCATGGTAATATACCTCATGGATTAGGTACACCTGTGCTCCGACATATATACCCATCCGGGTCACCGCACGCACCGCAGCATTCATTCCTGTTTCAAAGGGCAACGGGACAACGTTATCAGAACACATATCAACTCTGCATAGCCTACATGGCATGAAAATAATAATGTATGTAGGCTTTCTCACTTAGGTGTTGTAGGGAAAGGTGTTTCAAGTTTCCACTTAAGCCCCACCCACACCTCTGCCCACCACTGCGTACGGGACCTGTGACCTGTGACCTGTGGCAGGCTACCCCGGTGCACGGAGCGGTTTACCGGACTTGGGACTTGTGATCTGTGACCTGCTGCCCCGGCGCACTGCACCGGGACCTGTGACCTGTAACCAGCTGGCCCAGTGCACGGAGCACTGTACCGGGACTTGGAACCTGTGACCTGTCCCGCTGCACGTAGCGCTGTGACGGGGCAGTGACGCTCAGCAGCCCACTAGTGTCCCGTTATCAACGATCTGACTACGATCAGATAACGAGGCTACTGGACCAAATATTCACAAATCAGCCACGTCTGCAACAGTTTGGTGACCCGATACAACTATACTTTATCTGATAAGGCTGAATAGGAGTCCAGCCTGACATGTATGATTACATTAAACCCTGTGGTGATTTTTCTCGTACCTTGGGCATCTCCGCCGCTCGTCAGCACCGCGATGGCGCGTCCTGCGCCCGTCATCTTCAGCTTCTCCAGATCCATCGAAGTCATGGTGGCCAAACGTACTAAACAGTAATGAATCTATACAAGGTCAAACCTAATCTAGAACCTCTCCGATAGTAGGCTGTCCCCTGCCCGCTTCCTGGTAGTGTGGGTCGGTCTGGAGACTCCGCCTTGTTGTGAACCACCATGAGAAGAGGATCGCTCGTTTTCTGTGTCACTCCGCCCGGTAGGAGAGATCCCGTTAATTGATCTGTTTTAATCATGGGTAATGAGCCCCGCCCCCCTCAAAGTCACATCACAACAACATCGGTTTAATAACGACTTCCTGGGGAGTTCAAATGCTTAACTCCACCTTAAAATGTTTACCTATAAAGGTTTAAATTGCATACTCGATTTATAAATTACAGTAAACCTTATTATGATACTCCTGTATCAGAGTTAACATAGTTAAATCCTCAGTGCTGGTGTCCTACACTGTGTTTCGTACCTGGCCGGCTCCCGTAGCGCTGCAGAGTCCTGCTGTGACGTCAGGGGGTGTGTGATTCACTAGAAATTACAATGCTATTATTTACCAACGCAGATAAGGAGCGTCACATGACTATTTGTTTCTACTGCAGGTGAGGGGTTGTGTGAATAAGCTATAATGCATATGTTATTACTGATATATAATATGTATTATGTTGGTTCAAAATGTTTAATACATTCTGCATATTAACAAGGAGTATCTTGTACTGTTTATATTGTTATTTGCAAAATGGTGTTACTATAAGCTACAATTTTGACATAATTTTGAAATAAAGCAGAAGAGAGTGAGCAGACCTCCTTTCAGTGTGTTAATAAACCATCACAAACCAAACCGGTACCCTACTCTGCCTAGACTTTATTCTCTTGAGGTTCCCCAACTACTCTTTTTTATATGGAAAGACTTATTGGGTTGACTTTCAATGTTTGTCCATTTTGTTGTCGTCAACTGTACTGTACTGTCTGTACTGGTTACCTGATCTCCCCAAGGGGTGAAATAAAGTATCTACTTACTGACTTACTGTGTTTAGAAACACCATCAACATGCTGCATTCAGAAGAGAAGCTTCTGTCCTTCTGTAACTAAAACAGACAAGAGAGAAAACGCCACACGGTTTTGGGTACAGTACCTCAGCATTTATTCCATGCAGTTGTTTTTGCTTTTATTCATTTATTTATTCTTCTGTAAACCCATGAGCACTATACTGGCCAGGGTTGCTTGTTCGGTTGCCATTGGAGAGGAGAAGAAAGTTTGAAATATGAGCTTCACAAAGGAGCGGGTATGTGGTGTACATGACATTTACAGAAACGGATGTAAGTTCAATAGTATTGTTCATAGGGAGGGAAAGAGGGGAGGGGAAATGTCAGAAAACCTGGTTAAGACATAACCTCTTAATTACCCTGTTATAAAGTATATTGCAAAGGCATGTGTGGAAGACTTTCCTGGAACACTGGCCTCTAAACCCTCGATTGCCCCAGAGATATGATGATTGATCCCCATTAGAAACACAACAATGGGTGGATCGACCCTAAGAGGAGCGTCTGAACCATGTCTCCTCCAGCTCTCAATACTGTCCACCTGCTTATCATATCTGCTGTGCTTCCTCTCAATAATACTTATCAGGGGATCAGAGAAAACTATTCCTAAAGCTGCCAGATTATTTTGAATAAACACAATTCCCGACTAGTCATTCATAATAAATTAAATCAATAATCATGTAGGCCAGCTACAAAGAAGAAACACAAACAACATCAAAAGTTTCAAATTGAATTAAAATCTATCTACAATCATTTCATAGCGGGACATCTTGTTGAAGGGACTTGATGCGGTAAACAAAGGGGAGGAGCTTTAGCGCAGAGGGGGAGGAGCTTTTGCGCAGAGCAGGTAGCAGTCCGTCTTAAAGAGCTCCACTCTGAGCTCTGGGACCAGGTTAGAGCTCAACTCTGAGCTATGAGAACAGGGTAGAGGAACTAAACGGCTCACATGACATCTCGGAGTTTCTTACACAAGGTAGTAGCACTAACACTGAGATGAGGTTCTTAGAAACCATGAGCGCGGTCGGTGCTCTTGGACTTCTCTCTGGCTTATATATTCCTTACTTTGTCACAACCTTCTCAAAACCTACTTTTGAAAAATGAGTAATTTCAACCCTGACAAAAAACCACTTAAGATGATGAAAACAAACATGTAGACTCCAAAGATGCAGTATCCATTTCTAAAGGGCACAGGGTTAAAAAAGAAGAAGCGATTTATATCGAGAATGAACTATAACAACGGTCATGATTACTAGTAGAAAAGGAATGAGTGGATTTATGCAATGCAATGAAAAGGCAAATACATGGCGCCATCTAGCGGACATTGATATACTGCTCCTGTTTTTCGTTTTTCTTTTTGAAACCTATGACCTGAGCCTTAAACCAGCAAAGGCAACATCACAGGAAGGGGCCTATTTAAAAATATATCGTATCTGTTTAATGCAGACTAATTATTCTATGACATCAGTGTATGTCCAGCCAGCTAGACACCTAATGTTCTGATCTATCAAACCCTCCCCACCTGAGCTTCAGGCTGACTAATTAACCACCACCACACAGAAAACATTTAGGTGCCTATTTTTGACACTAATATGTACACAGCTGGTACCACTAAGCACTCGTATCCTCATAAATAGGGATAAACCTGTGAGGAAATGAAAATAACGCCTCACAACCTAGTGATATGTTTTACTGAAAAAGGAATACTGCATCTTTACCCCGACCCCCAACAAATGGAAACAACATTGATGTCAACTACAACAACAACCTAAGGGGTCGAACAAGTCTGTCCTCATTACAGAGTTATTTTAAATATACCTGCATGGTCCATAATATGTGCCAGACTGTACCTCACTAATTAACACGCTTTTCGGTCCAGTCTGGTCTCCTCACAGTTCTAGAACAATCCTGAGATGTACATAAGACTTGGTCCCTTCTACACGGAGAGGGAAAGCTCATAAACAATTATAGCCACGTGCCCCTTGTGACCTCTGACGTCATCGGGGGGGGGTGGGGGTGGTCTCCAGAGCACAGAGGTCTACACCAACAGGAGAGAGGGGGGAACTGTGCTGCAGGGACTGGTTTGATCAATGGTCTCCTCTTCTTGTTCCTCTAGCGGGGGGTTTGACGGCTGCAGACCATGGAGCAGCAGTTGGACGGGGGTTGTTCTACAGGGGAGGTGGATTTATGGGGGGGGGGGTGTTCAGATAGTACCACCCCCAGGAGGAGGGGCTGGTTGGACGGGAGTCTCTCTGGGTCCACCAGACACCACAGGGGTCAACATTGGAGGTGGGAGGGGTAAATCCTCTCGCTCTGCCCTGTAGCAACCCGGGACATTTTGTTGTTGCCTCCTGCTGCTCCGGGGGTCAAATCCCCAACGATGTAGAGCCTCCTACAGCCCTGGTCTCTGCCAGCTGTCTGTGCTGGTCCACAATCACCCTCTGTTCCATGTCTGCTTCATCATCATCATCATCATCCTCATTATTATCATCTCCCACATACAGTATCGTCATTGTTATGTAATCTCCCACATACAGTCAGTATTGCATACAGTCAGTATTACCGTGCTGCTTTGAGATCCACAATGCACAGATTAATGATGAACCTCTTCCTAACTTCCTCTGTCAGTCCTAATTGTCTTTTGTTGTATTTCTTGTATCAGCACATGTATTCTGTTCCTAATGATTTGCCTTTCTTAGAATTCAGCCAAAAAATAAATGATGGATGTTTCACTTCCACACCATTGACATGGAAACCCCTGCCTTTAGTGTCGCCTGGATGCTGCCCCGAGGAGGGGGGGGATGGTGGTGCCGGTGATGGAGGAGGTGGTGGTGGACGAGGTGATGGGTGGTGGAGGTGTTGGGAGGAGGGGGCGGGTTAGGAAGAGAGGGAGCTGCGTGGGATCGGATTGGACATCTAGGATCGATTGCATTTTAACTTCTTTGTAGTTCATAGGCTGCTTTTTGGGTTTACATTGCGATCCTCTTATTGCTGAGTTTCCTGCTATGGGTGGCGGGGAGATGTCTCGAGGCAGAGCGAGGACGATTGCAGACGTCTCTCCGCCTCTCTGGGTCGGGCCCTCACCAGGTGGACGGGGCCCCTGCCTTGTTGTTCCTGATGGTGGCGTCGGAGCCGTCCGCTTCTGAGGAGTCGCCGTCTGAATCCCCAAACTGCAGAGGATTCTGGGAGACAGAGCATGAGATGAGGGCCTGAATAACGCTGATACACAGATAGCACATGACAGGGAGAGAGTACGGTACGGACACTGTAAGGAGTTTGCTGTTTGAGTGATGAGCACGGCTAAAAGGACACTGCATATATTGAAAATAACATTGATTTTACTCATTGTTTTAGTAATCTTCAATATAAAGTATAAAGACATAAATGATCATTAAAAATATAATAAATCACTACAAATAAGTAACTTAGTTAGCACCAGATAGTTTCATGAGAGCAACAGTGTAGTGAGGTATGGACAACCTCTGCTCACATTCACTAGAATTAATGGACTTCAGTCATTAGCAGGCACTTCTCCCAAACCACGAGAACAATCGAATCATACAGTCCATAGTGGAGCCGCTATAAAAGTAGTGTTGCCCCACCTTAAGCGGGCAGAGTGCCACCGAGGGCTGGGATCCACTAGCACACGTCAATTGGTTTATGTCTGGAGGAAAGTGTGTGCGCCAACATCATAATCATCATCATCGTCATAGTGAACAGAGAGGAGCTGACCTCGTAGCTATGCTCGTCAGAACACAGCTTGCCCAGGGAGATCTGGGTCTTGACCCTGCGCACGGCGCACTCCTTGTCAGACAGGCCGTCGGACTGCGTGGAGATGTCGATGGGGATGTCGGGCGTGTGGGACAGCAGCTCGTCCAGGTGCTCCTCCTGGCTGGCACTGAGGCCCTCCAGGGGCCCGCTGCGGGAGTGGTCGCTGGTGTTGCCCTCCTCGCCGTCGGTGGCCGACAGGTTCTCCGAGCTGAAGGTGGAGTAGGACTGGAAGCTGCTCATGCAGCGATGGGGCCTGGGGGGGAGAGGAGGGACAGATCTCTGAGGGTCGTTGACGGACATTAGACGCCACGGACTGAGAGGAGACGGCTAGGGAGGGAAAAGATGGTGGACGGTTTACCTCGGTCTCCTTGGGAACTCCACTTCACTGTCCACCTCTCCCTCCTCCTCTTCAGAGGACTCATCCCCGCCCTGAGAGGAGGAGAGAGAGAAGCATTCAGAACTATCCATATCCATACCTTTCTGATCCATAGTAGATTATACATTTGATTGGAACCAAAATGTGGACAATGTTAAATAAGAAAACTAGTGGTCATGAATGATGCAACCAGCCTCCGACAACCACCATCTGCATCTCAGTGCAGCGTGTTCACACACAGCGAGAAGCCCCCTGATCTGACCCTGGCATAGCCCTGATCTCTGAGCTCAGTCTTCAGACCCCAGACATGAAGCCGGAGGAGCTAAATAGGGCCGCCAACACTACAGCGTCTCCTACCTTCCTGAGCGGTCTGAGGGTCCGCGGCAGGGCGGAGGGTGGGGCCGGCCCCTCGGGGCCCCCTGGCTCCCCCGGCCGGGGCGTCTCCGCCGGGTCCCCGTCTTTGCCGGGATGGGGCCCCTCGTCCCGCCCCTGGGGCATGGGGTAGCTCCGAGGGGGGTTGTGACTGTCAGAGAGCCCCCCGGGCAAGGGGTGTGCCTGGCGACAGGGGCCTAGGGACCCGGTGAGGTGCCCGAGTGGAGAACCGGTGGGGCTGTCGGTGGTGGGGGGGGTCGGGGCCCGCGGGCAGGGGTCACAGTCTATGCTGGTGGAGGAGATGAGGTCAGGGCTGGGGCCCGACACCCGCCGCTGCAGGTGGTCGGTCTGGGGGCTCCGCAGGGCCGCGGCGGGGCCAAAGTAGCGCAGGTTGTTGGCACAGTTGACCACGGCCTGCTCCCGGCCCCTCAGCGGCAGGACGGGCCCCTGGGGGTACCGGAGGGGCTGGGGGTCCTCCGACGGCCCGGGCCGCAGCACCCCGGGGAAGTCGTTGTGGCTGCCCTTGCTGCTGGCGCGGCGGTGG
>OLKM01000731.1:180000-210000 GCA_900291075.1 Melanogrammus aeglefinus
GGGGGTTATTAACTTATACTTCCATGGTCGGTAAACAATGCAACTGTGCTCGCTCAGACCTCTCGCTTATGATGCTACAATGCTAACAATGCTAGTTAACGAGAATATTTCTGCATCCGGCACGGTATGCACTAGGGCGTGCCTAGGCGCCCATGATGCGGAAGCAAATCTCCCCTTGATGTTGCCCTTGCAATCCGAAATCAAGATGGCGCACGCTCTGCTGCGACAGCACTGACTGCACTCTCTGTTCTCTGTGTTTCAACGTGCTTTGTGTAAAGTTTAAATGTTATATGTGTGCTAAATCAGACTGATCAGCCATGACAACAAGCTACAAGGTGATCACCGTTTTTCTCACAATCCTATGGCTGATCTGCGATAGCTTCGCACTCCAGCCCGACACCGGCAATCGGCTACTCACTTACGGCCGAGATGAACTCCTGCTACACCGGGCCTTGCTGTGGAGCAACATCAAGCCTGCCGTGGTTCTACCGTCGGAGCTCAAGCCGAGGAAAAGGGGGAAACGTGGAGGTATCCGAAGCAGGGTAAGGAGACGTCCCTTCAGACCACACCTCCCAACCATCATCATGTCCAATGTTCGGTCACTCCGCAACAAGATGGATCTATTACATGCAAGGTGCCGATTTGAAAGGGCCTTCAGGGACATCTGCATCATCGCTCTTTCCGAGACCTGGCTGGAGGAGTCGGAATCCGACTCTGAGGTGAGCCTGGATAATTTCACCATCATCAGGTCCGACAGGACGAGGCACTCGGGGAAAACGCGAGGCGGTGGGGTCTGCCTCTACATCAACGACAGGTGGTGTAACAACATCAAAGTGCACCGTAAAGTGTGCACACCTAACCTGGAGTTGGTGACCCTGTTCCTCCGTCCCTTCTATCTCCCCCGGGAATTCACCACTGTTGTGATCAGCTGCGTCTATGTTGCCCCCAGCGCTAACATCAACATAGCAGCGGAGCTAATAGCCGAGGACGCTAATGTCATGCTAGCCAAGTACCCCGGTGCTCCGCTGTTTATTCTGGGGGACTTCAACGGCTGCAGACTGGACTGTGTGTTACCTTCACTCCAACAATATGTGGATATTCCAACAAGAAGGGGAAACATCTTGGATCTATGCTACGGGAATATCACCGATGCCTTCCGTGCCCGTTCATATCCACCGCTCGGACTTGCTGACCACAACGTCATCTGTTTACTTCCGCTGTACAGACAAGAGCTGAAACGTCACAAACCAAGGTGCCACAGCTCCCCCCAATGGTCGGAGGACGCCATCATCCAACTACAAGGCTCCCTGGCCCGCACCGACTGGGACACATTTGATGGGGATCTGGATGACAGGGTTTCTGTCATCACAGACTACATCAAATTCTGCATACGCACCACAATCCCATCGAAAATAATAAGGATATATCCCAATTCCAAACCCTGGATTACTCTTCAAATTAAACAGAGCCTGAAGGAAAAACACAAATTCTTCAGGCACAAGGACTGGGCCAGCCTCAAGGCAACAAACAGGAACATAAGGAACGAGGTTTTCAAAGCCAAACTGGACTATAAAAACAAACTGGAAACAGAATTCAGCAATATGAACACCAAGCAAGCTTTTCAGAAGGTGAAAATCCTGACAGGATGTGAACCCAAATCCACATGCACAGTCAGTGATCCAGAAACCTTCACCAAAGAGCTGAACACATTCTTCACCCGTCACGACAACCAGGACTTCTCATCCGAGTGTCAGGTCTTGCTGAGAGCCCTCCCACCACCAGACCCTGAAGAACCGGCCCCTTTCACAGAGGAGGAGGTACGGCGCCAGCTGAGCCGTTGCAAGCCCGGCAAAGCTCCAGGGCCTGATGGCATCTCAGCCAGGGTGCTTAAGACCTGTGCCATGGAGCTCTCCCCAATACTGCACTCACTTTTTTGCCAATCTTACCGGACTGCCACAATACCCATACTATGGAAAACCGCCACCATAATCCCAGTACCAAAGAAACCCAGACCCACAGTACCTAACCACTACCGCCCCATAGCCTTAACATCCATCATGAGGAAATGCCTGGAGAGACTGCTGCTGAACATCATTCTCCCACTTGTCACCCCACACTTGGACCCCCTCCAATTTGCCTACAAGGCAAAAAGAGGCACAGAGGACGCTGTGGCCTGCCTGCTGCACCTCCTCCTCCAGCACCTGGACTCCCCAGGCAACTTCGCCAGGATCCTTTTCGTGGACTTCAGCTCCGCCTTCGACTCCCTACAGAAACACCTGTTGATCCGGAAGCTACACCACTTCAACATCCCCCCTCATCTGATCCACCTCACCCACAACTTCCTGACCGACAGACTGCAAGCAGTAAGGGTGGGCTCAACCACATCCCCTGTACTCACCATCAACACCGGGGTCCCACAGGGATGTGTGTTGAGCCCTTTCCTGTGCACTCTTTACACCAATGACTGTCTTAGCATTTCACCCACCACATCATATCTCAAATACTCTGACGACACAGCTATTCTTGCACTTCTCTCAGACAACCAATCCACTCTGGACTATCACAACACAGTCACCCATTTCACCAAATGGTGCGCAGACAACCATCTCCAAATCAATGTCAATAAAACAAAGGAATTACTGTTCAGCCCCCCCCCACCCCAGCACCCCACCACCATAAACACCCAAACAGTCGAGACAGTGGACACATTCAAATACCTGGGAATAACTCTGGACAACAAACTCACCTTTGATCAGCACACCACGGACATCCAAAAAAGAAGCCAACAAAGACTGTCAGCCATCCGCAAACTCAAAGGACTATACGTTGCACCTCACCTCCTGTTATTACTCTACCAAAGCATTATTCAACCCATCCTTCTGTACTGTTCCACATGCTTCTTCACCATGCTTTCTGTCACAAATCGGGCCAAAACTCACACGCATCACAAACACAGCTGCTAAAATCATTGGTCTCCCCACACCCAACCTCACAGAACTAAATGAAAAATCCATCAACCGCCTAGCAAACTCCATAGTCCAAGACACCACTCACCCACTGCACAAATACATCACCCCACTACCCTCAGGACGAAGATACAGAACCCTCAAATTCAGGAGGGCTCGCCTGGGAAAAAGCCTGATCCCTGCAGCTATAGCGGCCCTGAACAGCAGGCCCCGCTGATCAGTCTGTCCAATATCGATCTGTCTGTCTGCTGTTTTCACTGTGTCGTCATGTACTGTATGTTGTCACTGGTGCTGTGGATGTTGTTGTGTATACCATTGTCTGTCTTGTGATGTATGTCTTTTTTTTCATTGTGCAGTCTGTGAAAACAAATTTCCCCATCTGGACAAATAAAACTTAAACTTAAACTAAAACTGCGCCTTTGAGCAGTTTTCATAGAAATGAATGGGCAGCCATGTTTTAGTCCGCTGTCCTTTTAGGTCCATGGTGTTAATACTACGGTTCTCATGAATCCTAACACAAAAATGCAGAGGATGCTTTTTGCCTTTTCAAACCTGGGACCTGGTTTCAAAAGAGTGCGTTTGCCAGGTTCACAGAAATGGTATCCGTGTGGACAAGGCCTAAGAGGAGCCACCCTGCAGGACCTTCTACCGACCAGCATTCTGTACAGGATTATTATTACACGATGTGGTTTGATTGATAACATTATCGAAACCAGTAAAGATCTCTGTTGACTACAGATAAGTCATGGGGCCTTTAAGCTATTAGCCAGTTGAATTGTTCAGTATTGCAACTCCAAATTCCCAAATTCCTCCCCCCTCCCCGATGTCCCAAAGTCCTTCCCCCTCCCTGATGAGCGGTATCAGTTACTCTGAGCGTTATCATTAGTTACTCTGGTTCATTCACCACCACACACACACACACACACACTCATTAGTTACTCTGGTTCATTTACCACACACACACACACACACTCATTAGTTACTCTGGTTCATTCACCACACACACACACACACACACCACACTCATTAGTAACTCTGGTTCATTCACCACACACACTCATTATGGCGCATTTCCACTAGCACGGCTCGGCTCGATACGGCTCGGCACGGCTCGGCTCGGCTCGGTTTGGTTGTGTTTCCATTACAACTGGTGCCTCCTCGACGTGGGCGGGGTCGTCATAACGTACAAATCCGGAAGTCCAGAACAACATCAACAACAACATCAGAGGAGGACAGCATGAAGGACATGGAGGCGATCGTGTTGCTGCTCACCCTGTGGCTTTTTGTCGCACAGAAGGCAAGAGAAGAGAGCCAGAGAAGACTCCGGGCCGCGAGACAAAACGGTAGGCGGTCGTCGCGCGGTTATGACGCTTCCAGTGACGACACTCATCGGCCAATCGGTGGAAGGCAGTCGGCTGACGTCACGTTTTAGTAACGCTTCGGCTCGCTTGGAACCAGGGCTGAGGTGATACCAAAAATGTACCCGGTTGCAGGTACTGCGTGCTAGTGGAAACACGCAAATAGCGCGCCGAGCCGAGCCGTACCGAGCCGAGCCGTGCTAGTGGAAATGCGCCATTAGTTTGTCTGGTTCATTCCCTGATGAGCGGTAGTCCGCCCCCTCTCAGAGGAGCGGTAGTTCTCGGTGATATGATGGTGTTATACGTACTTCATGAGCTCCTTCTCGCGGACCTCCAGCTGCAGCATGATGGCGCTCAGCTCCATGTACAGGTTGTTGGCTCGTTCCAGCTTCCTCTCGTAGTGCTCCCGGATGTCCAGTGCATGCCTGTCAACACACACACACACACACTCATAAGTTACTCTGGTTCATTCATCACACACCCACTCATTAATTTCTCTGGTTCATTCACCACACACACACTCATTAGTTACCCTGGTTCATTCACCACACACACTCTGGTTCATTCTCTTAAGGTAGTGAGCCCTGAAGCCTCAGTACGGCCCCTTACCACTCTGTTTGGAGCCGCTCCCTGAGGTATTTTCCCTCAGAGTTGAGTCGGGTTAAAGACAGGAACTAACAGACCCTGACTAGAGACCGGACCTGTAGTGTACAGACATCCTGACTTGTACAGACGACTTTCACAGTGAACTTAAAATGAATCATGTTGTTGTGTTTCTGTCTTTTAAAGGTGCAGTGTATTTTGTAGAGAGAACGGGCTAGGAGGGGGAAGAAGGAGGGGGCTTATATTCCCTGTGGCGACGGCTCATTGGTTCAGCCTGGGCTCCACTTCAGCCTGGGGTAAGAGGCTGAACCCCCTCTAAACCCCACATGGTGGGGTAAGATGCTGAGCCCTCTCTCAGAAACGCCTCTGATAGACAGTGGAGGATTCCGCTAGAATGGAGTGACATACTTTTTAATCAAAGTGTAAAATAGAGATTATGAGAAGTGGGCATCCTTTAATTCATCAATGTCTTGGAGAAGTTTGTTTTTGAGGTTGTTTCACTGCTTGATTACTAAAAGTAGGCTCTCACTCTTTTAATGGAAGTTGGTATCTTTGGTACCTTTGTGATATAACAGCACACCGTCATGTTATCTTAGGCAAACGATATTCACTTACAGAAGTGCAAGCAAACATTGGCCTGTAACGCCAAAGTTCCATGGAGACAGTTTTGTATACGCTCCATTCCTAGGGCCATCTTCTGGCCAGAACGGCCCTACCACTACTCAACACCAGTGGTGGGACTGGGACAGCTCCACTAAGCTGAGCAACAGAGGAGAGGCTAGGTGAAGCACTGAGAGAAGGACTCAAAGTGTCATCACTGTTCCAGCTGGAATATGACCCTGATATTTAAAATAAAATGTGTTTGGTGAAGATTTGTAGAAAGGAGGGGTGCGTGCTATCCCCATGGTTACGACCCACGTCCACTCTGCGGTAACTTTAGTACTGTGATGGGAAGGATCGTTATGACGAGCGATGTTATGACGAGCGATGTTATGACGAGCGATATGGTCTTGTCCTTTCCTTTCAAACCAACCACTAACCAGACAGAGCTCTACACATGCGGACACCTCGTCACCTGTGTCTCTTTGTCATGATTTCGAAGAGTATATCAAAAGGCAATGTTTGTTTCGAGGAATAATGGACTTTGCTACAGTGGCCACACAGACTGGGCCAAATGAGGCTGCCTAAACCGGCCATCAGCCACACACTCCCACAGTGACCTATTGAGGACGTCATTCTACTACTGCTACCCCCCCATGGGCCCCCACCCACCGCAGCTCGTCCCGTCGCCGGCGGATCAGCTCCTCGTCCAGGCGGTGGATGCACGTTCCTTCACTCTTGATCTTCTCAAAGTGCTTCTTCACCTCCTCCCTCCACTCCGCCTGCAGCACCAAAACATAGACACACACACACACACGCATGGTCACACACAGACACACACACGCATGGTCACACACACACACACACACACACACACAGGCACATACATGGCCACACACAGACACACACACATGCATGGTCACACACAGATGCACTGTTTGCGTGTGGTTTGATTGTAGACCTTGTGTTTTTCTGAGATGAAGGTGCAGACCTGAGACTTGAAGTAGGTCTCCTGGGGGGCCCCCAGGATGTCTGCGGCGGCGATGTCCAGGTGGAGCAGGATCTGCCTGAAGGACGGACGATTCCTGGGCTTGCCCTGCCTGACCACGGGAACACCAGGAGAGGGTGGGGTTAACAATCAGTCAATCAAGAAAAGACAAGTAGGATGGGCTCACGTTGTGCTCACTGGGTCTAGATCTACGTATAGCGGAGCAGGAGAACATGAACCACCGCTGGTAGTGAGGAAATGATAACCGGATCAAACAAACCACAAAGTCCACCTCTCCCCAATGAAGGACCAACCTAGTGTGAACCATTTGGTACAAACTCTATCCCCCCCCCCCGAGTCTCACTCCAGTCTCACTCAAGTCTCACTCTAGTCTCACTCTAGTCTCACTCAAGTTAGACTAAAGTTAGTCTAACTTGAGTTAGACTCGAGTCTCATTCTAGTCTCACTGTAGTCTTACTAGAGTAAGTGGAGTCGGCTGGCATAGACCAGTGAGTAGGCCTTGTGTTGCTGTGTACCTTAGGAAGACACTTAACCCTAACTGCTCCTGACGAGCTGGCTGTCGCCTTGCATGGTTGACTCTGCTGTCGGTGTGTCAATGTGTGTATTAACTGATGTCGCTTTGGATAAAAGCGTCTGCTAAATGCCCTAAATGTAAATGTAAATGGCTGAGGAGCAGGAGGCCCACCAGGTCTGCTTCATGAGGATCTTGAAGCCGTCGGGGCAGGTGGAGGGGACGGGGAGGTGCAGGCTGTTGCTGCCCACCCCCCAGATGATGGCCGACGAGTCCACGTCCTTGTAGGGGATCTCCCCCGTCAGCAGCTCCCACAGCACCACCCCGAAGGACCTGCACATACACAGGTGCGGCAGTGAATTAGTTGATTCAACTGAATTTGGCCTGCCAATGAGACCATGAGCTACGACCTTGCGAGTACCGTGTGTGTGTGTGTGTGTGTGTGTGTGTGTGTGTGTGTGTGTGTGTGTGTGTGTGTGTGTGTGTGTGTGTGTGTGTGTGTGTGTGTGTGTGTGTGTGTGTGTGTGTGTGTGTGTGTGTGTGTGTGATTACACACACTGTAACACAAGTGTTGTACACCTCTTTGTTATTCGGATAACCGTTCTGCTGTTGGTCTTATGGAGCATAACACGTTGGACTCTCGTCTCTGGTATTTCCACAACGAGAATCGTAGTGGGGGTTTCATAACATCGTCTGGAGGCGCACACAGCTTTTTGCCGCGATAATATATATTATATGATATAGATATCTACTTCTATCTATCTAATATAATATTATTTAGATATAGAGCTCCAGGACTCCCGCCGGAGCACCCGGAGTGTTCTAGAATATTTACAGAGCACGGTCAAAGGCTGTGTGCGCCTCGCCATTGCGATACATCCACTGTAAACAGAGGGCATGGTGCCATGGCTGCAAGCTACTCAGGGCCACACCCCCACCCTCCTCCTTGACCCGCCTCTCTCCTCCTCATTTGCATTAAAGCTACAGACACCGAAACAGCACGTTTGGGGAAAGCTCAATGTGCGACTGGCTCGTAGTGGCTGTAATTCTGCACCACGGCTGAATTTCGGGAGCATCCTCAAGTACTGTGTTAGGGGCCCACTAATATATATATTAAAGCAGGGCTATTCGACCTCCTTAACAAGTGGGCCGAAAAGGAAAACCACTGGGGGTTCATGGGCCACACAGAGTAACACTACATGAATGAATCGCTACAAATAAATGCGTACTTAAACTAGTGTTAACTTAATATATATAGTACTACTACTTGGAATAAACTTGTCAGACGCATTCCTTCCTTCTTCACTTTTAATCGTATCATTATAAAAGATTTTGTTCTCACGTATTTACAATTCAACAATGTTGTTTGAATCATCACAAAACAGAACTACTGTACATATGAGATATTTTGAGCCAGTGAGTCAGTGAGAAAGATTGTCCTACTGCCTTGTTTGCCTAGTTTGGCTCATCCTGAGACACTCATGCAGCTTCTTATAGGTCCCTTGTTCTGATGGCATTCATGAGAAAAGCTAGACTCACACGTATCGGTTGAGCCAAACATTGTCAGAATAAGTGATGCCAGTTCCTGATGGTGGGGTACTGATACTGGCTAGTATCACCGGCTATACACAGAAACCTGATTTGCATGCAACTATGTTTCTCCTTTATTTTATTTATTTTTTGCATGCAACCTATTGCGGGCCAGAAAAAAATTAAGAGGGGCCGCATTTGGCCCACGGGCCGCTAGTTGAATAGGCCTGTATTAAAGCATCCATAAAGTAGCATGCCATGGAACCTTTAAGTAATGGAGGACAACTCAAACTCCCTTTAATATACATCTTATTTTTACTCCCTAGAGCTCTACTCTGACTCCTCAGAGCTCTGGCTCAGCAGATCTCTACTCTGACTCAGTAGAGCACTACACTGACTCTAGACTGACCTCTACTCTGACTGTGCAGAGCTCTATTGTGACTCTACTCTGACTCAGCAGAGCTCTACTGTGACTCTACTCTGACAGTAGAGCTCTACTCTGACTCCTCAGAGCTCTACTCAGAGCTCTACTATGATTCTACTCTGACTCTGTATAGCTCTACTTTTGACTCAGTAGAGCTTTACTTTGACTTAGCAGAGCTCTACTCTGACTCCGCAGATTTTTACTCTGACTCATTAGAGCTCTACTCTGACTCCTCAGAGCTATACTCTGACTCATCAGATCTCTACTCTGACTCAGTAGAGCTCAACTCTGACTCTGCAGAGCTCCACTCTGAGTCAGTAGAGCTCTACTCTGACTCAGTAGAGCTCCACTCTGACTCACCAGATGTCGACCTTCTCAGACACAGGCTCATTCCTGATGACTTCGGGGGCCATCCAGGCCACCGTCCCGGCGAAGGACATCTTAGTGCTCTTATCGCTGAGCTCTTTGGACGTCCCGAAGTCGGAGATCTTCACCGTGTCGTTGTGGGTCACCAGAACACTGGAGAACAAAATACATGACAAGGATCTGCACATTCTTGGTACTTTAATTACCTTGCTTAGCTTTCCTTACTTCACCACGTTATTATACTTTCCTTTCCTTCTACAGTCTAGTCTGAACAATAAAAGGTTTTAAATTATTATCTCTCCCTTGCCATTAGGAAGGTGCTGAAAGCTCCTTGTCATCATGTGTCGGTGCCAGAACGGTCCACCTGACTGCAGATTGAATCCATTATTGCAGCAGACTCAGTTCTCCTGACTCAAGCTCTGCCCACTACCAATGCTCCCATACTGGTATCTCTGAGAGGGATGGCAGGGCTCTCTGGGTCTTCTGGTTTCTCTGAGAGGGATGGCAGAGCTCTCTGGGTCTACAGGTAGCTCTGAGAGGGATAGCAGAACTCTCGTCTACTGGTATCTCTCAGAGGGATGGCAGAGCCCCCCGGTCTACTGGTATCTCTGAGAGGGATGGCAGGGATCTCTTGGTCTACTGGTATCTCTGAGAGGGATGACAGGGATCTCTGGGTCAACTGGTATCTCTAAGAGGGATGGCAGAGCCCCCCGGTCAACTGGTATCTCTGAGAAGGACGGCAGGGCTCTCTGGGTCTACTGGTATCTCTGAGAGGGATGGCAGGGCTCTCTTGGTCTACTGGTATCTTTAAGAGGGATGGCAGGGCTCTTTGGGTCTACTGGTATCTCTGAGAGGGATGGAAGTGCTTTCTGGGTCTACTGGTATCTCTAAAAGAGGGATGGCAGGGCTCTCTGGGTCTACTGGTATCTCTGAGAGGGATGGCAGAGCTCTCTTGGTCTACTGGTATCTCTGAGAGGGATGGCAGAGCTCTCTGGGTCTACTGGTATCTCTGAGAGGGATGGCAGAGCTCTCTGGGTCTACGGGTATCTCCGAGAGGGGTGGCAGAGCTCTCTGGGTCTACTGGTATCTCTGAGAGGGATGGCAGGGCTCTCTGGGTCTCAGCTGCCTGCTAAGGCTTTGATCCGCTGAGGAAACTTTAGAGTCAGAAGATTGTCTTTGCTGTGGTCTGAAACAAAAACAACCAGGAGAAGTAGGACTTTGCTGCGATTGAGAAGTCAAATGATTTGAGGCCTAGTTTCAATTACGAGTACGTGGATGTTGTGCTGGGGTATTTTACCTGTAAGTTACACCTTAAAGTTCTGGGTAGGTCGTGATTGCTGCAGCATAGTTCTAAGTGCAGTGTTTATGATACGCTATGTTAGCAATACTGCTGTAAGACTCAAAACTAAGGTTATAAACTGACTTTGAGATGTATGACATTTTCTGTGTGATAAGGTTTGCCTTTGAAGACAGTTTTGTCCATCGATCTGTACGTAGCCCACACTCTACATCACTACCGCTGTCTGTATCACTACCTCTGTCTGTAGCCCACACCCTGAGCTCTGTCTGTAGATCAAGCCCTGTACCACTCACTTGGGGGACTTGAGGTCACGGTGGATGATCTTGTGGAGGTGGAGGTAGTTCATGCCGCTGGCGATGCCGGTAGCCCAGTCCACCAGCAGGGCAGGGGTGACCTTGCGGCCGGCCCGCAGCACCTCGTACAGCTGGCCCTGGGCGCAGTACTCCATGAGGATGCAGTAGCAGGGGGCCTGCGTGCACACGCCCCTACAGGAAACGACCAAACAGAGATGAAACAGGAAAGCTTTACAATGGCTTTTCAGATGAGTGGTATGCATGCATTTTCAAACAGTAATATTTATACAATATGTACAGTAATCCATACATTAGTTAGGGTTAGAGGTTGAGTTGACTTATCAGGCTGAAGTTTGGTTCAAACATTGAACCACATTCAAGCTCTAATCTAAAGGATCGATGGAGCTCCACGCCGGGCCGCTGACTCACTTGAAGCTGATGATGTTGGGGTGCTTGAGCTTCCTCAGGTGCTTGATGTCCGTCTCCTTCTGCTCACGCACTTTCTTGATGGCCACCTCCTCCGAGTGGAGCTTCCCCAGGAACACGGCCCCTTGCGCCCCGCTGCCCAGCCACTGCAGCTCCGAGATCTCCTCGAAGGGCACCTCCCACATGTCTGCACGCACATGCAAACACACACACCCACACACACCCACACACACACACACACAACACACACACACACACACCCACCCAACCCACCCACCCCACCCCACCACACACACCCACCACACCCAACACACACACAACACACACACTACACACACACACACAAGCGCGCATACACACGCACGCACCCGTACATACATGCATGCACGCACCCACACACCCACACACGCACACGCACACGCACACCACACCCACCCACCCACCACACCACACACCCACACACACACACACACAGGCACACACGCACGCACCCATACATACATGCATGCAGGCACACATACACACACAACAAAGAGAATGTAATTAATTGAGCGCACGCATTAAGTGAGGCAGCATACAACTGTTGCCCCTGTGCGCAAAGGCCGTCTTGGATCTTTTGCTCATAAACCGCACGAAAGAAAACAGCTCGGACAGAACAAATATAATGAAAATGAATATGACTGATTTTCTCCTCGGAGGCGACATTACAGAGAAATACTGCATGCGACTTCAGTATGACAAAGCTGGTGTGGGTCGTGACCATCGGGATGACACGCCTGTTTATAATGAAACTTTTGTATGATCTCACAGTGTTGAAACGGTGGGCTCACTGACACTTGGAAAGTGACTGTATACATCACAGTGTGATGTTCTACTGGTGGTGTGTAGCTGAGGGTCCGGGGGAGAAGATGGGACGAGTCCTGTGGGGCTGACAGTTTAACTAGCCGTCGGTACGCAGCACTCCTCTCAAGATCTCTACACAAGAGACTAATAACAAGGTTCCCTGCCCTAAACAACTAAAACATTTTGACTGGATTAACGTTCCCTATCCTATCTACAAAAAAAGAAAGAAGGTATTTTAGGCATCCTAATCCAGTTCTATTGAGGGATTCAGCCTTGTTCTCCGCAGGGCGGAGCCAACAACAATCTGTTTGAATCAGAGTGCGCACAGAGGAGGAGGGGCTAAGCACTGGCTCAGAGAGGAGGAGGAGCTAAGCACTGACTCAGAGAGGAGGAGGAGCTAAGCACTGTCTGTTGTCGTTGGGTCCCTGAGAGGGAGAGAGTTATGAATCAATGTGTTTGCAAAAAAATAGTCAAGGTATGGAAACACTATGGATCATGATGGCATCCTTCTTTTGGACGGAAACAATAATTAAATGCAAAAATTTGTCGCGGGATATACTTAAATACTCTTTTGACTGGGTAAAGTCTCTGAGTAGGAAGCCTTTGTTAGCTTGGAGGCAGGAGCCACTTGCCACGTCATAGTAGCACATTGTGGTAAGCTAGGTCGATATTAGAATACGTCATCAACAAATCATTGACTTTCATAGATGTCCTTGTTTTTGTCGTTAGGTGTCCTGTATTTAATGTGTTTCGTATACTAACATGTGCATTGCGTTTAACTTTGCTTGTGTAACTTTTAGTATAAGCTTTAGTAAGGTACAATGTATTTGTCCCTGCTCAATAAACTTCAATACAAGAAATAGGAAAAAATGTTTGTGTGTCTCCATGTGTTGAGGAGGTGACCTCACCAAATGTACTGTTAACATGAATAAAACGACAACGTAAATCTAGTACAAGTACACAACTAAATCTATAACGTAGGTCTGGTAATGTAGATATTATTCTACCTTTAACCATGGTAATAATAGCTATAGAGCTAAACTCAGATGGTGACTCATACCCTATGCTATCCTCCGTGTGCGGTCTCTGAGCAATTGTACCCATGCTTTAAGTCACCTAAATACAGCCACACCCGTCTGGTGGATTCACAAGAATGGCAGCTGACCAAATGCCCATCCCAGCTCTGCCCTGACCACCGCTTGGTCTGTCCTGCTGCTACCGGCGGGAGGAGAACGATTCAATTACGGTTTCAGGAGTACATCAAGAGGGGGGGGAGGGGGGGGGTTACGGAAGAGGGGATGGTGGCTGATATCTGAGAGGAGCAGGAGTGGAGGAGGAGGAGACCTAAGTAGAGAGCATCTGCTCTACAGAGCCGGATACTGTGGAGGCTGCAGCTGTGCAAAGGGCAGGGCGGCCCTCTGCACAGCTGCAGGGGGGGTGGCCCGTGGCGGGGGCTCACCTTGCTGCTGCAGCTTGTAGTCCGTGGAGTAGGTTTTCCCAATGATGTTCCAGACGGGCCGCAGGCAGCCGAACAAGCCCTCCAGGAAGCCCCCCGAGTTGGGCCCAGCCCGGTGGAAGTGCAGCTTGATGTCATCGGGGTGGGGGTGGTGGTGGTGGTACTGGGGCTGCTTCTGCCCCTCCCCTCCGCACGTGTGCTCCTCCGTGGGACGTCCCGTGCACGTGTGCTCCTCCCCGCCACTGCCGCACCCGCCGTGGTCGCAGGAGGCCGGCGAGGCCGCCTCCTCCTGTCCCGCCTCCTCCTGGTCACGCAGCTGTAGCACGCTGTTGTCAAAATGGCCGCCACCGTCGGCGCGAACCGACGAGTCCTCGTTGAGCGTGCCATAGGAAGGGGTCACGCTGCCCAGCGCGCACTCCTCGTCCGGGCCGGCCGCGGTGGGGAGCGGGACGCAGAGGTGCGTGGGAGGGGGAGGCGGAGGGGGCGGAGGGGCCAGGTCTGTGATGATCTCGGGGAGGGGCCCGTCGGGAGGCGTGGCCATGGTCTGGGGGTCGGGCGCGGGGCCTGTCTTCTTCATGGCGTCTCCGACCACGCTGAGCTTCAGCTCCTCCTTCAGCTTGCCCACTAGCAGGCCGGGGCAGGAGGTCCAAGAGAGCACCTCGGGTGGGCTACCCATGGTGACGTAAGTGTGCATGGGCCACCCAGGGGTGGCCGGGCGCTGGCCGCTCTGGGTCTGACTCTCTGGGTCTGACTCTCTGGGTCTGACTCTCTGGGTCTGACTCTCTGGTCCAGACTCTCTGAGTCAGACTCTCTGGTGCAGACCCTCTTGTGGCTCTGGTCTAAACAGTGTAACACTCCTTGCACTTTGAGTCACCTGGAGAAACGGAAGAAGGATAAAAAAACGTTAATCACAAGATCCATTGAGGTAATCAGATCATCAGTTCTCTGAAGGCTCCATTGAACGCAGCAGACACCTCCAAAGAAATAAACACACACGCTTATCTTTATACACGTTGGCATGGTGACTCCCCCACACGCCCAATGGTGAAACACAGTCTGCACATTTCCTCCCTCCTCATCGATCTTCAGACATTATGGGTGAACTTTTTCTACCTCTGCAACACAAACTCGTCCTGAGCACAGTGGGGGCCGGTGGCGGGACACAGGGAGACAAGCAGCACCGTAGAGAAGAATCACGGAGAAACTAAGAGCTTAACCCATGCAAACTGATGAACAAATGTGCAGAGATGCAAATAACCCGATTCGGGGAAATCGTTGGGCAAAGCAGGACACAAAGGCACCACCACACACAGCCACACGAGCACACGACCACGCGACCACACACACACACACACACACACACACACACACACACACACACACACACACACACACACACACACACACACACACACACACACACACAGTAGCAGGGATTAAAGCCTTGCATTAGTAGTGGAGGGAGGGAGGATAACATCTGGCGCTCCCAACACACTCACACACACACAAAACCAAATCATGTGTACACACTCAAACACACAACCACACGTGTACACACACACCCGCACACACACACATGCACACACACACACACACATGCACACAGTGTTCTTCAGTCCCTGACCCGACAGAGGAAATCCATACCATCCTAATCTGCAGCATTACGCAAGGCTCCTCTGAGGACGGAGAATATGGCTCCTAAAAGAAAAGTTATACTGGATCCAGGCCAGAGGTCCCAGAGCCACAGGCCACCAGAACCCCCTGATCACCAGAACCCCCTGATAACTAGAAAACCCCTGATCACCAGAACCCACAGTTCACTACCAGCAGAACCCCCTGATCTCTACCAGCAGAACCCCCTGATCACTAACACCAGAACCCCCTGATCACTACCAGCAGAACCCTCTGATCTCTACCAGCAGAACCCCCTGATCACTAACACCAGAACCCCCTGATCACTACCAGCAGAACCCCCTGATCACTACCACCAGAACCCCCTGATCACTACCAGCAGAACCCTCTGATCACTACCAGCAGAACCCTCTGATCACTACCAGCAGAACCCCCTGATCACTAACACCAGAACCCCCTGATCACTACCAGCAGAACCCCCTGATCACTAACACCAGAACCCCCTGATCACTAACACCAGAACCCCCACATCACTACCACCAGACCTTTCTGATATCAGAACCACCTGATCACTATCACCTAATCACTACCACCTGATGATCACTATCATCTGATCACTACCACCTGATCATCAGAACACCTGATCCCTTTTGGAGGACGTGATAGGTTGGTTTAAAACCTTCGAGGGACCAGTATACGATAGATCTATTTTTTGCAGTACCTGCTACTAGCCTGGCTAACGCCAGACCTCATCTCAATCTACATTGAGATGAGGTCTGGGAACCACACATTCAGTTTCTCATATTTGAGGCGTGGTTTCCGATTGCCCGAAGCCGTTTATAGGAGGCTACGAATGTCTATCATATGAGTCTGTACGTAGCTCATAGCCAATCATATCAATTATACCAGATGACGTATGTTGAGTGACAGAAATTCAATGAGGAAGAAGACGATGGGTGTGTCGAATAGACATCGTCATCGCCTTGCCGTCCCTCCCCGTTCTGTGATTGGTTCCCTATTTCAGGCTAAATTCGGATCCATGGAATCCAGGCTGCCTAGCGGCGCAAAATGAAATCGCGCGCAAGGCAGCATTGGTATACCCAGGCTAACCTGCTACTACAATTATTGAAATAACCCGTTTCTCACTCGCGATGACCTGAACATCAACACCAGTGAGTAGATCATGTAATGAACTGTACGTTCGTATCCACTGATATATTATCAACAGAAAGCTCACATCACTACAGCACTGGCCCAGGGTGATCAGCTGTCTCACTGCCCTATGTGGTCTACACATGGCCTCCTATCACCTGTCTCACTGCACTGTGTGGCCTCCTATCACCTGTCTCACTGCCTTGTGTGGTCTACACATTGCCTCCTATCACCTGTCTCACTGAGTGTGGCCTCCTATCACCTGTCACACTGCCCTGTGGGGTCTACACATGGCCTATCACCTGTCTCACTGCACAGTGTGGCCTCCAATCAGCTGTCTCACTGAGTGTGGTCTCCTATCACCTGTCTCACTGCCTTGTGTGGTCTACACATGGCCTCCTATCACCTGTCTCACTGCCTTGTGTGGTTTACACATGGCCTCCTATCACCTGTCTTACTGTCTTGTGTGGTCTACACATGGCCTCCTATCACCTGTCTCACTGGAATGTGTGGCCTCCTATCACCTGTCTCACTGCACTGTGTGGCCTGCAATCACCTGTCTCACTGCTCTGTGTGGTCTACAGATGGTCTCCTATCACCTGTCTCACTGCACTGTGTGGTCTACAGATGGCCTCCTTTCACCTGTCTCACTGGACTGTGTGGCCTGCAATCACCTGTCTCACTGCACTGTGTGGTCTACAGATGGTCTCCTATCACCTGTCTCACTGCACTGTGTGGCCTGCTACCACCTGTCTCAATGCACTGTGGGGTCTATTCCGGAGTGACCGGAAAAAAATGAGGAGGACCGAAAATTCTAAATGTTTCCGGTTAGAAGGACCAATGGAAATAATTCTCTGCACAATTTGAATTGTGTTTAAATATGCTACAGTGGTCATATGTTAAGCCAATTCATGTTAAACAATGAGGGTTTTGATTGACCCGACCCGGCCCGCCGATATTTCCTACCACTATCCTTGAGCCGGACTGGGCCGGGCCTTTGTGTTGAGCGTTTGTGTTTTTTTTGTTTTTTTTTAAATCATTGCTTTATCGGCCTAATCTGAGGAGAAATCTATGCCATAAACAGGAATATTATAGGCCTTTATAACACGGGTCTTCTCAATGCCGTGGAACGCTCCGTTCACTTGCATGGGTAGTAGTCTTGTAGTAACTTGTCAACCCCAGCGTCTTTGGTTGCTAAGCAACGTCAACGTCTCTGGCGGACTATTTCACTGCTGATCAACACTACAAATTCTGGTAACGATTTTTTCGTTTTGGCAAGTAGCCGAGTAATAAGCGGGATAATGCATAGAACGTCACTGGTCATTATCGAAAATAAGCCCCTTCAGGACGATCGAAGCAAGGGGCTTATTTTCCCGATAATGACCGGCGTTCTATACATTATTCCTTACATATGTATTTAGCAGAGTATGCCTAAGTAACAAATGTGTACAAGATAGACATGTATCAAAATTAATTTGGGTTGAAATCGGGCTCGGGCACATAATTACAGTTAAAGGTTGGGTATGGGATTTGCGAAACGGCAGCAGATTTTGAAAATACACAACTCAAATGGTCCTACCCCCTCTCCTTCAACGCTGACTCTGACTCCACCCATTCCAAGAACATGGACGTGCAATCATGCACGAGAGCGAACAAAGATGCGCGAGAGCGAGCCATTAGCTAGTTAGCTAGCTCCAGTAGCTACCGCAGGATAACAAAAAACAGAAGCTTGCTCTGTCTCTGAGCTTTGAGTACGTGCACGAAGGGATCACGCGCGGGGAGCGGGGGTGCAGTAAGACTGTTTGATTGACGTACTTACTGTCCAATGCCACTCGGTGGGTCTGGAAATCATTGGCTGGAGTTTTTCGAGCCCTGCCCGTTCCACAGATGATTGACTTGTTTAATTTTCATGTCAGTACTTCTAACTCAGTGGCTGTAAGTGGGTTATGATAAGGATTTCAATTGATTTGGCAAAAATGGCCAAAAAAGAGAATTCCATACCCAATCTTTAATGTGTCGGAACGTGCAGAACGTGCACGGGCTCGGGCCGGTGCAGGCTTGATTTTCTGGGCCCGATCTAAAGACCAGTGAAGCCGCCTTGGGGAAGGGAGAGCCACGAGGCTTATGCGCATTGCAAGCAGCAGAGACACTCTCGATACGTTTGACTTTAAGTCAGCAGCGGCACGCTTCACAGCTGCCAAATATCGAAAGAGGTAAAAAAAATAAATTATTGAAATGAAACCTTCCAGGTCACATGACCGGCACCAATTTTCTCTAGCGGAAACACTGGTCTATTCATGGCCTACTATTACCTGTCTCACTGCACTCTGTGGTCTACACTTGGTCTCCTATCACCTGTCTCACGGCAAATGCTCCCTCGTCGCTTAACGAGGGGAGAAGCAGCCAGACAGTCGGGCTGTATCAATATCAGAGTGAACCATACTCCATCGATGGCTACCAATAAAACTAATCTAGAGACAGAGAATGTCAAGTAGAGAAAGAGGGAGAAATGGAGAGGAGACAGAGACAGAGACAGACAGACTGAGACAGAGACAGACAGACTGAGACAGAGCGAGAGAGAGAGCGAGAGCGAGAGCGAGAGAGAGAGAGAGAGAGCGAGAGCGAGAGAGAGAGAGAGAGAGAGAGAGAGAGAGATAGAGAGAGGGGAGGAGACACGAGAGCGCGATAGGAAAAGAGACAGAAAGAGAGAAATATAGAGGCACACACACACAGGGAGACAGGGAGCAGACAGAGTAGGAAGGATCTGGGCAGACAGAGACGGAGAGAGACATGTGTAGAAAGACACAGAGAGGCAGACAGGGAGACAGATAGATTGTAGATCCTTCTTCTGGGACATCAGAACAAGGTCCACCAGACTAGTAGCAGGAAGTGGCAACTTCCTGAGACCGGGTGTGTGTGTGTGTGTGTGTGTGTGTGTGTGTGTGTGTGTGTGTGTGTGTGTGTGTGTGTGTGTGTGTGTGTGTGTGTGTGTGTGTGTGTGTGTGTGTGTGTGTGTGTGTGTGTGTCTGTGTCTGTGTGTGTGTGCACGCATGTGTGTTTGGTTGACATTATGCTCCCTTTGATAGGCTGAACCCCAGTATATGCCTGTGTTTCCGACATGTTTTACACAATGTGATTGTTAGAGAGTCCTAAAGCAGTACCAAGTACCATCCAGACCCGTCCGCTTGTGTCATAGCGTGTGTGTGTGTGTGATTGACGTGTCTGCCACGATGAGTTGACTGGTTAAAGCTGTGGTCTGCAGCCTACTGGACTGACAACAGGGAGAGTGACGTTGAAACAAAGAGCACAGCTTTCCCCCACACAGAAATGGGTATGTATGCATGCATGTACGCGTCTGTTTGGTACATTCACAACCTGCATGCGTGGTGCCTGTGCACATAGCGGGGGGTAAGGTGAGTGCAGTGATCTCATCCATAATGCAGCTGGGTCTCAGTGCCTGCTGAGAGTGCAGGGGAAGGAGAGAACGATCTCTCGGGTGTCCGATAAATCCAACCGTCCACAGACTGCGGACAGCTGAGCCGCCTTACACCGCGCCCCGCGCAGTAATTCCACCCCGGGACAGAGCCCGCCGCTGGCTGCGGAGGGGGTGGAGGTGGGGCCGGAGTGGTGGTGTGGAGGTGGTTGTGGAGTTGGAGGAGTTGGTAGAGGTGGAGGAGCTGAGGCCGCACACAGATGAGTACCACTCTACTGGAGCTCAGTGGTTGGCTCTGCTTTGGTTACATCCAGCGCCAAGACTGCAGTGCGGGCAGCAGCTCTGCAATCAGTCTGAGGGGATGCCTCACACTGCAACCTTTTCTACATCTCTTCACTCCGCTGGGGGATCTGAGCCAGTGCTCAGGATTACAGAGTCTGCATGTCTCTGATGGGCGCTCAGGGGAAAGAGAGCCAAAGGTTTCACTCTCATTAATCACTGAAGTCCTCTAATGGCCACGGAATCCCATGCATATCATCCCCCCCCCCCCACACGCCACAGGGGCCGGGGGTAAGGGGGGTTAGAGCCACGGAACTCAGTGAGAGGATGGATTCATGGAGTCACTGTATGGTGGACCATAGGGGGAGCAGGATGAATGAATGAATAAACAATGAATGAAGAGGTATTACGGAGGGCATGGCAAGGGAACCTTTTTGGAAACTGAGATGAGAGAAGGTTACACAGAGAGAGAGAGAGAGAGAGAGAGAGAGAGAGAGAGAGAGAGAGAGAGAGAGAGAGAGAGAGAGAGAGAGAGAGAGAGAGAGAGAGAGAGAGAGAGAGAGAGAGAGAAGAGGGGGGGAGGGAGAGAGATAATTATCATGAGCTGATCCTTTAATCTTTGCACAGGGCTTTCCTGTACGAACATAAACCCTTCAGACAAGATTCTGAATTCTGAATAATAAAATTGAATAATGAATTACTTTCATTGTCTCTCTTCCTCTTAACAATACTGGCTATTTCAACAATAATAACGATAGCCCATGACTCATTTCCAGACAGACGGACAGATCCACACACAAACACACACTCGTTATCATTTGGTCAGTGGGGAGATTAACTATAAACAGGAAGTCAACAGCATTGGAAATCAGTTCTAACGTGTCTATATTCAGTATGGATTGAAACGTGAATGTCAAGATGCAGAAAAAACATGTACCCGTGCCCGATGAGCTGAGTTGCATGATTTGAATGTCACACGGAGCTAGATAGTGGTACGGTGGCCTTGGAAGGTCAGGATGCTTCAGGATGATTCACATTCCTCTCTGCAGGTCAGTTTAGCCTGCACCATACTAATATCGTGCATAAGGGTTTGTGCATGGTGGGCAAGAACTGTTGGCATGGAGCCATCAAAATGGTTTCAACCAAAACAGACTGTCTAATGGTGGTAGGAGATTCTCGGGAGAAAATACAATTTGCTCTGCTAAGATTTAGTAAGATCAAAGAGAGTGGCTTGTTTTGGACAATGCAAGGCCGTGCCCATATTTAGAAATAAATGGCTGCCAAGACCAGACCCTTTCGTTGTGAAATGTAAACTGAATATCTGAAAGATATAGAAAACAAGGTCTTGTGATGGATGATTAACCAGTTCGATGGAGTACCATGAGGAAGACATTGTTGCAAGATTGGGTTCGATTTCCTGCCCAATCTGGCCCAATCTGGCAACCCTGGAGGAGGACGCAGTGTGTGTCCGCGGTGCTGGGGACAGCAGCAGCACAGCAGCCTGTCTGCACTGGTTGTCTCCCAGGCTGACACAGACTTTGGACTCTCCAAGGCCAGCGCTCAGCGGGAACATCAACAACATGACCACACCTGTCCCACATAGCCAATCAGGCGCAGGTCCCTGTGTGTGTGTTTGAGTCTGTTTGCATCTCAGTGCGTCCCAGTGCGTGTGTGTGTCCGGTCTGTGTGTGTGCGTCTACAAGTAAGAAGGCCTCTTTTTCAGCATGATTGGTAAAACAATTGCAGTGAAATCCGGAAATCACACTACATGCCAGTGACGTTTCAGAATGTGATTCTGGGAGCCAGGAAATCCATATTTAATCGTTGTAATGTGGGCCAGGGCTAAATCAGCTTTCCTGCTCTCCCCTTGGAAGGGTGGGGGGGGGGGGGGGTGGACAGACCGCCCCACTGGAGTAGCATAGCAATCTGTTGGTTTAAGGGAAATAGTTTCCAGAAATATGGTTCTGAATCTGCCACACAGCCGACATTTGATGTTTGTGTGTACATGTGATGTGTGCGTGCATGTGTGTGTGTGAGTGCGTATGTGTGTGTTTGTGTGTCTGTGTGCGTATGAGTATGTATGAGTGTGTGTGTGTTTGTCTGTGTGTGTTTGATTAGAAGCTGTGGCCACATCGCCCAGATGTCTGTTAGTATCACAGTCTTGTTTTGAGTTCAAACTTCAGTCTTCGAATAACCAAGCATGAGAGGAGAGAAGAGAAGGGAAGAAGCAGTGGGAAGTGTCCCGCATGTCTAGGATGAGGAACAGGGGCAACACAGGCGCTGCAGCATGTGGTAGCATGTTGCCTACCACATGCTACCACATGCTATTCTATGATTATTGACCTGTTCACAATTAACTTTTGAGTAACAATCTAGTTGTACGTGCTGTAAAAAAAAAAATCTGTTCTGTTCCAAAGGTCATTTGTAAGTACACACGACAAGTTTGTGTCTCTAATTCTGGACCACAACATATGACTGAAACAACGTTGGCATCCGTCTACATTTCTTTATCTAAAGGCAGGAATAGCAGCCTCGCTGATGCAATCAACTAAATGGAAAGTTCATTATTATTATATTACTGTAAGTAAAACATCCGTTAAAAAGACTGTTCAGTAGGGGTTCAATGTACCAGACTGTTCAACACGAAGCTACCTCAGTAGTGTTCAGTAGGGGTTCACTGTACCATACTGTTCAACACGATGCCACCTCAGCAGTGTTTTTCAGTAGGGGTTCACTGTACAACCTGGTCTCACAGGAATCCGTGAAATGACTACGGACGCTAAACTCAAAATCCGTGGGATCATTACGGAAACACGCCGATTTCCGTAATATGCGCACGCACACAGATCCCCGTTTCAACCGAGCGAGTCGACCACGGGCGCTTAACTCAAAATGAATGGTTTGACATTCCGTTCTGTGGAACCGTGCTCTGGGACATGATTCAATAGATTATTCAATAGGTTGTGCGCATATATATATATATATTATATATATATATATATATATATATATATATATATATATATATATATATATATATATATATATATATATATATATATATTGTCATTTGACGGATCCCTGTGTGACTAGGTCGACTCGCTCGGTGAAACGGGGATCTGTGTCCGTGCGCATATTACAGAAATCGGCGTGTTTCCGTAATGATCCCACGGATTTTGAGTTAAGCGTCCGTAGTCATTTCACGGATTCCTGTAAGACCAGGCTCTCACTGTACCAGACTGTTCATATGATGCTACCTCAGCAGTGTTCAGTAGGGGTTCACTGTACCAGACTGGTCAACACAATGCTACCTTATGGGAGAAAGGTGCATTTCAGAGAGAGAAATACAAATTGATTGATAAGGTAAGGCCTAGGGAAAGGCAGAAACCGATGAAGCAGAAGAGCAAAAGATGAAGGGAGAGAGAGACAGAGACAGAGACAGACAGAGAGAGAGAGACTGGGAGAGAGACACAGACAGACAGACAGACAGAATGATTAAAGAGTATTATTTATGGATGTGGTTCGAGACAATAGCCACTGGTATGTTTGTGTGTGTGTGTGTGTGTGTGTGTGTGTGTGTGTGTGTGTGTGTGTGTGTGTGTGTGTGTGTGTGTGTGTGTGTGTGTGTGTGTGTGTGTGTGTGTGTGTGTGTGCGTGGTGTGTGTGCGTGCCTGTGTGTGTGTTGGAGAGCAGCCATGGCTGGATGGGGACAGGCTGCCCAACAGCGACAACAAAGGACACAAGAGGAGCTGGCTCCATGTGACCTGTGCCTGTCTGCCCTGCACACACACACACACACACACACACACACACACACACACACACACACACACACACACACACACACACACACACACACACACACACACACACACACACACACACACACACACATACACATTCTACCCTACACTTACCAGCAGCTGCTACCACAACAATGCCCCTTGTGCGTCTTTAATGGAGGCCGCCAGCTCAGCTCCACTACAATAAGGGCTGAGAGAGGCAGACACACACATGCACGCACGCACGCAAACACACACACACACACACACACACACACACACACACACACACACACACACACACACACACACACACACACACACACACACACACACACACACACACACACACACACACACACACACACACACAGAAACTTACACAGACACACTGATACACTCACAGACACACACACAGACACACAAAAAAACACACACACCACAGATGCACAAACAGAAACACACTCAAACAGACAGACACACACACACACACACACAGACACACACACACACACACACACACACACACACACACACACACACACACACACACACACACACACACACAGACACACACACAGGGACTCGCAGACAGAAGCACGGACTACATGGCCGTATTGCAGGGGGGCTGGTTGTGACTGACACGGGTTTAATTGTGGAAACATCGGCGGGGCAACCAGACGGCGAGGCGAGGAGAAGGAGAGCGAGCTGAGAGGAGGTGAGGGCAGGAGAGCAGGATATAAGAAGGTTTGACACGCAGGGTCAGAAATCAATACACATTAGTGTGACTCTGGTTCAGGAGGCTTTTATGCCAATCCCCGAGTCAGTATGAAGTGAACTGCATGCACCCCCTCTTCCTCAGTAAGAGTGCATCATCATCATCATCATCATCATCATCATCATCATCATCATCATCATCATCATCATCATCATCATCATCATCAGCGACATTGGGTCAGATGACGCACGTTCATACTCAGAGTACGTTTGTTTAAGTGTGTTTAAGTGTGTATTCAGTGTGTTTTAACTGTTCGCTTGGATGCGTTCCATCTCTCTTTCAAAGCCCGACTGTGGGCTATTCATCCTGGCTGTTACATAAAGATGCTTAGTCGCAGAGGACATACGCAGTCACAACACACGCACACACACACATGGTAGGAACAAGGGCAAACTGTGCACGTTGAGGTACACTCAACTCATTTCTGCATACAAACGAAAGTAAGAAACAGACAGCCTATGAAAGACATGAAGCATGAAATGAAGTCCTTATAAAGTTGTGTGTGTGTGTTTGCGTGTGCGTGTGTGTGTGTGTGTGTGTGTGTGTGTGTGTGTGTGTGTGTGTGTGTGTGTGTGTGTGTGTGTGTGTGTGTGTGTGTGTGTGTGTGTGTGTGTGTATGTGTGTGTGTGTGTGTGTGTGTGTAGTGTGTGTGTGTGTGTGTGTGTGTGTGTGTGTGTGTGTGTGTGTGTGTGTGTGTGTGTTTATGAGGCGAACACAACTGTCAGTGATCGGGGGGCATTTTTGTCCTGCGGCACTAAGAGAGGAACAGGACGGTCCTACCGACCCTGCGACCTGTCCTTCATCGTAGGACACGGAGAACTACACACACACACACCCCCCGGCAGAGGCACTCCCCCCGCGCTAGCAGTACCATGCCGTCAGTATGTATGCACACACACAATGGCTGCACCGCTGGAGCTTGCAGCTCGTGCCCTGGCCGCGGTCGGCCGCCGGGCAG
This sequence comes from Melanogrammus aeglefinus, assembly GCA_900291075.1. Classification (NCBI taxonomy): domain Eukaryota; kingdom Metazoa; phylum Chordata; class Actinopteri; order Gadiformes; family Gadidae; genus Melanogrammus; species Melanogrammus aeglefinus. Next base: position 205,700 of record OLKM01000731.1, read on the forward strand.
CACTTTCACTGGGTCTGCACGAGCGCAGGCGCATGAACAGAAGAGTGCTTACGCACACACGCACAACACTTTGCTTACATAAAAAAAACCCCACACATTCACAGTATACCAGCAAATTTCAAGCAAATTGCGAGAGCTACACTCACATACCCAGTGACAATAGTAGGCCAAAACATGACCACACACACACAAACACACACACTTATTAACAGACAACATGCACACTACACGGTACACACTCTAAATGACTAACTTGGTCCACACACACTCAAGGCGCTGCATTAGCAGATTACTCACAGCAGAAAGAGCTCAAACACATGGTCCGTACTCAACTCGTAGGCAGGAGACACAGAGCACACAGCCTGATGCAGAGAGGGAGGGAGGGAGGGAGGGAGGGAGGGAGGGAGGGAGGAGGGAGGGAGGGAGGGAGGGAGGGAGGAGGGAGGAAGGGAGAGAGACCTCCGCCGTGTCCCTGCATGAGAATGAGCGAGGGAGGCGTCCCAGATGCCTGCGTAACCAGTTTCATGAATGAAGCACCCTGACGCACTGAGGGAGGGGGAGTGAAGGGGAAGGGAGGGGGGGGGGGTGAAGAGCTGGTGGAGCAGGGGTCGGTCGGTGGCAGAGGAAGAGGAGGGAGGGGGGATGAAGAGCTGGTGGAGCAGGGGTGGGTTGGAGGCAGAGGAAGAGGAGGGGATGAAGAGCAGGGGGAGCCGGAGCCAGAGGAAGAGGAGGGGAGGGGGAGGAGGAGGGAGGGAGGGGGGAGGAAGAGCTGGGGGAACAGGGGGGGGTCTGAGGAAGAGGAAGAGGAGGGGGAAGGATGATGAGCTGGGGGAGCAGTGATGGGTGGGAGGCAGAGGAAGAGGAGGGGGTTCTGAACAGCAGGTTGGGCTTGAGAGTCTCGCTGGACTCTCTTAAAGTAGGGCACTGTTTAGCATCAGAAGGGAGTCCTTTCCTTTTAGACTGAGGAGACAGGAGGCGGTTTTACAGCTTGAATTAATGCACCATTAATAATTGAAGTGTCTTCAGAGTAGATACAGCATGATTAGCCTATTGCTGTTAGTGTGATGTAGTGTTTAATAGTTTGTTTAATGTTCCCACCCCAGCCTCCTACATCCGGCCCGCCCTTGTACAGCAGCGGGAGGCTTCTGCTGGTCAACTCAACTCCAATAATTCCTATTCAAGTACGACGACTTAAGACAGTCACATAAACAGGCCAAGCCAGATGGACTCACACACCGACCCATACAGCAGGCGGAGGCCCTGGTTGGGTTCTGGCTCTAATGGGCGTTTGGTCGGCAGAGCCCCTGGTTGGGTTCTGGCTCTAATGGGCGTTTGGTCGGCAGAGCCCCTGGTTGGGTTCTGGTTCTAATGGGCGTTTGGTCGGCAGAGCCCCTGGTTGGGTTCTGGCTTCTAATGGGCGTTTGGTCGGCAGAGCCCCTGGTTGGGTTCTGGCTCTAATGGGCGTTTGGTCGGCAGAGCCCCTGGTTGGGTTCTGGCTCTAATGGGCGTTTGGTCGGCAGAGCCCCTGGTTGGGTTCTGGCTCTAATGGGCGTTTGGTCGGCAGAGCCCCTGGTTGGGTTCTGGCTCTAATGGGCGTTTGGTCGGCAGAGCCCCTGGTTGGGTTCTGGTTCTAATGGGCGTTTGGTCGGCAGAGCCCCTGGTTGGGTTCTGGCTCTAATGGGCGTTTGGTCGGCAGAGCCCCTGGTTGGGTTCTGGTTCTAATGGGCGTTTGGTCGGCAGAGCCCCTGGTTGGGTTCTGGCTCTAATGGGCGTTTGGTGCACATGGAGGCTGGGGAACAGAACAGAACCCGTTGCTGACTGTTCTGGGCATGTATTGTGCGATGTGCGCGTGTGCATGCGTACGCGCTCGCGTGCGTGTGTGTGTTTGTGCGTGTGAATAGCATGTCCCCATGATCTCTATGTGTGTAAGGTAGGTCCTTGCGATACGATAATGCTTGACAACACAGGGGGAGGCCTTGTGAGGCACTGGACCAGAGCCTGTAGCATAAGAGGCTGATGGATAGGGAGAGGGGCTTAAGGAACAGATGCTCCAGCACCAGCCGTCCAATACCCTTCCAACACCCCCCCCCCCCCCCCACCACACACACCACACACACACACACACACACACACACACACACACACACACACACACACACACACCACACACACCACACACACACACCACACACACACACACACACACACACACACACACACACACACACACACACACACACCTCTGGGGACCACTGGGGGGAGGGCTTTAGAATGGCAGCATGGGGGTGGGTTAAGGCTATTTTCTACCAGAACCGTCACGGAAGCGTCATGGCAGTAAAACAATCGCCGAAAATAATAGAAACCATTATAGTCAATGTAGGCTATTCCACTTGATACGGAACCATCCCCAAACCAGCACTATAGTTTACTATACTTGCCTCTTTTATTTTTGAAGGTTGCCGGTTCGCTGCCGTGTCTCAGAACACTTCTACAGCCAATCAGTTTGGATTTGCTAATGAATATTGAACTCTGACATCAACCCCTATGTAATTCACTAACAGGTTATTGTAATATTATACAGTATCTATGGTATCAATAGATAATCAGTGACAAAGAAGAAATTAAAGTCTGCATCGATGCCTCGTCTATTCTCTATTCGTAAATTCAGTGTCGTGAGCGGACTGCGACCTTGCCATGATATCTAGAAAATGAAATCATACCGTATTTAATGGGTTATATGTATATATATATATTATGTAGGGGTTGATTATAACTCGTGAATAACATTGTATGAATCATTCTAATCATAATATTTTTTACAATCTTGAGCCATCAGCCGGAACGTGTCCGGACCACTTCTAGTGGGGATTGCAGTACGGACCACAGCGGCTTCGCTGTCGTACCACTTCCGTGGCGGTTCTGTTGGAAATTGGCCTTTACAGTTTTAGAAGGGTGAGGTTCAGCAGGCTGGTTCAGCCTTTTTCTCCCAGCTTCTCCCCCCACCCCCAACACAACCCCCCCCCCCCCCCCAGAAGGGAGCTTTTGCACCCCCTGATCCAGGGGGGGGCTGACGCCAGCTTAACACGCGGGGCTCTGGCCCCGCGTCCCGTGGCATGAAATCAGATTCAAATGAGTCAGGCTGCAGATGACCGAGCAGGGCGCTGCTTCTACCAGGCAGGGGGTGGGGGGGGGGGGTGTGTGTGATGGATCTGTAGAAACAGAAGCTTCTGTAATAGGTTAACAATGCAGTGCTGGGAAATGGCCCCTTTGCCCTGGCTCTTCCACGCGTGATCACGACGGATAAGGAGAAGCAAGATGGGGAATCCCCAGAACGAGAGTACTGGTTGAACATTTCCTAGTCAGAGAGCTTCTTTCTTTTCTTTGCCTAAGAAGGTTTTTTCTAGCTTTGTCCTTTGGCCGAAATTCCAAAGGTCAGGAGATCACAATGTTCTGCGGTGATGTGGAAACAACATCACGCAAGCAAGAGAGGGAAGAGCCAAGCACACCGACCGCATCACAAACACTCGGTGATAGCCGTCTCCTCCAGCCACACTGAAGCAACAACAGAGCCCAGCTCCAAATAACTGAAGACAGATGAACAGCAGAAGAATACCAACAAGGCCCACTGCTGGGTTCTCCTGGTGGGATGCACAGGTCCTTTCTATAGGAAGCCAGCGTTATAACACACCACTGGACATTTAAATAACCCCACATAGCCACAACACATCCAGCAGCCATGTAAACAAAAGAGTACAGAAGATGGCAATCCAACTACAGTTTAAGATTGTTTGTAATGAAAAGCTAGCATGGTCCTACCAGACTCTTGTACTTAATTTCATTTGCAGAGAGTCTGGACCCACTCAATTGGCTAACATTAACTCACTTGAAGGCGGGTGTCTGTTGAAGTATAAAATGATTGGATCTGCCCAGTGCCACTCTGGATCGGCCATTACCGTTGGCTAACATTTGTCTGGGAATCACATTGCGCACCGGCTGTAATCAAACCAAACACCGTGCGTGAAGATGTCCGTCAACGAGAGCTGACTTTAACGTCATTGTTCTCAGCCAATCCCTCTGTTCGCTGATTGGACGCACAAAATTTGGACGGAGAAAACCCAGGAATATACCGCAAACCCAGACGGAGTACTGAAGGGAAATGAAATTTGAGCGGGAGTACTTAATGAATAGCTAGTATTGAAAGCCAAATCTCCCATTAACTACGATTGACATTTGAGCTTATTTTTAGAAGGTTTAGTCCAACAGATAAAGTCTGCTCTAAAAAAATCTAATTTTCAACATTT
>OLKM01000731.1:215000-233369 GCA_900291075.1 Melanogrammus aeglefinus
CCCCGTACAGTAAGCAGCATCAACCCTGCCAGAGTGCTGACAATCAAATTCTGAAAAAAGATTTAAAGAGTATACAGCAGGCAGTAATGAAAGAGTCACCCACACATGTAGAGGCTGTATTAGCCTACACACACACACACACACACACGCACACCCTAAATGCCCAGTCATCGTCCAGGCGTGCGTGCGTGTCCTGCTTCTTGCTTGTTCACTCATGTGCGATAATGCATTTCACATGAGGGGCTGCAGGCCCTGGTAATTATAGAATCTCGCTTTGCAACAGAATCATAGCAGACGCACACACACACACACACACACACACACACACACACACACACACACACACACACACACACACACACACACACACACACACACACACACACACAGAAAATCACAAATAAATAGGACCTAGACCTTTAGGTCAGGTTGAAAGAAAATCATCAAGTACAAGGTATAAATAAATAGGCAGTATATATGTTGTAGTGAAGACGTCTTTGTAGGCTCTAAGAGCATGAATAAGGTTGTTTGTTTGTGTATACACTTAAGCCATAACACCAGTCCCCAGAATATGATTCAGCATGCAGTTCTTTTATTCAGTACCCGTTCCTCTCAATGATAAACCTCTGGAGGCCAAAACGGAAACCTTCCTCCCATAATATCATTTAGCAGCTTACAGCCTGGACACTCACACACTCAGGACTCACAATGCAGCATCCAGCTAACCCCTTAACACTCCCCCAATGTAATAACCCTCACATATATATAAAGAAAGAGTCCCAGGGCTTAACCCAATTCTCCACAGCAGGCCAATCCCGAAACTGGCTGACCAGTAGAGTCTGCCCACCACCAAATCCTTGGCCTGGACACCACTCCTCGCGGGGGAGAACAGATGATGGGAGGGGCTTGTTTACTCATTTGAATCATGCCAACACTCATGAGTTTCCTGGCTTGGGTGTGCGGATACGCAACGGAAGCCAGGTTTCCAGAGAGGATGTGCAGAGGGCTGCATGTGCAGGTGGGACCCCGCCTGGGGAGCTCACGCTCACACAGGGTAATTAGAGAAATGTCACACAGCAGGCCGGTGGGCAAAGAGAGACAGAGAGCGAGCGAGCGAGCGAGAGAGCGAGAGAGCGAGAGAGAGAGAGAGAGAGAGAGAGAGAGAGAGAGAGAGAGAGATCTGAGGAATCTCCTCTCCACACAATGTTGACATGAGCATAAAGGGCAGCTATTTGGGGGACAATACATATCATACAGTAGCTTAATGAACCTGATAACATTACTATTATTATTACGATCATTATGATTATATTATTGGTAATATTGTTCTCATTGTTATTAATGCCATAAAATAATACTTATGACTCCTTTTCCTCCTCTCTAATTTCATTTTCATATTTGTTATGGTCAACAGTACAATACCCGCTGTCTGCGTGACTCAAACGAACCACAGAGAGGTCAAATGGAGCGTAATGTTTAAATCTATACCTAAAGCCAAGGCCCTGCGTCCGAAATGCATCCATATTAGCATGGCTGTGGGCCCGAGGTCGCGGGGATAGGATTAGACAGCCAGCTGCCTCACAGCCATGCTACGCTACACTCGTCAATTACGTAAACACTGCTTCCTGCCACCGCACCATCCTCCAGGCACCGCCCCCCTTTGAAGTCCTCCCCTGACGGCACAGCAGCCTGCCAGACCCACTGAGGAGAATGCTGATTCTCACATGGGCTTGGTTTGCGCTGACAACTGGACAACAGCTTCACCTAATGTGTTGCTCAGGTATGGAGTACAAATGGACTTCATTGACACTTGAAAAGAAATTAGAGAAGTGATATACAGTTTCTAAAGGGAAATAACTCATTTAAGAGACCAACTATGGTGAAGCAACCAGCCACAGTGTGCTTTTCATCCCACTCAGGACTGGTCATGATGTATTAATAAGACTTCATAACCACAAACACAGATCTGCTGGGTTTCATTACAAACACCTCCCATCCAATATCCAAGTGCAGAGCGTTTATGTAACGACACCACTAACCGTCACCATCTAAGCAGCACACCCGTTTCACCCATAGTGTTCACTGTGCTGCCGTAACAGAGACACTAATTAAGAGACACAGAGACAAAGTGGATCTGTTTTTCACCTTACAGGGCACTAAAGGCCGGATCCACACATCAGGAGACAACAAATATAGTTCAAGTCTATAGTCAGATAATAAAAAATAGATGGTTAACAGACACAGAATGGAAATGAGACACTGGAAGGAGAAATGCAAATGGTTTAAAACTGAGTATAGGCTGATTTGAAGAGATCTAAAGGGTTTGACACCTGAGGGGTGTGAGCCTTCAGTAGAGCATTTTGTTTGCGGGGAAGGTCATGGCACCACCGGGCATTTACGTTTTTTTTACCCAAAACATTGCAAAATACTGAAAATTAGTTGGGGTAAGTGGAGCAGCAGACACTGGGGTTAGAGGAGTCTGACGGAGCAGAATACTGACAGGCTGATCACTGTCCGCACCTGGGCTCCATTTACTGAATGAACACATGAAATGAATTAACAACAAAGGAGTGAAAACATGAAAATAATTGAACAACACAGCGGAATGAAAACATTAAGATATCTAAAGATCTGAGAGCAGTTGTCACCACTTCAGGACCCCTCTTATATAATCGCTCAGCAACACACACTTAATAACCATGTCATAGATTAAAAACAATATGCAGCACAGTTTAGTCCAGTGTTGCATAACCACTGGGAGAACAACACCTGTAATTAGTTTTAAAGTTTAATGAAAACAGCCGGTGTTTGCTCACCACATTATCACTGATGAAGTGGAATAAAACACACTGCTCTGCCCTCAACAAGACATCGATCGAAAAACCTTATTTATTAGACTATGTTTAGCTCTATACATATGTATGGTTCTATACATATTCTTATTTATGACACTATAGTTCTGTACATGATATCAATGCCTCTCAGCAGACCCGCGGTCCACTAACAGCCGCACATTATGGATATTAAACACAAATTAACAACAATAACACGGGTTTGTTCCGCATGACAATGGACGGTACTAAAGGAGGATTATATATTTGACTTGATACTGTCTAAAAGGAATATTATTTCATATAATACAAGCAGAATTACCTTCCATGACGCCCCGCTGAGTCCTCGTCCCTCTCGGTCTTTCTCAGTGGACCTGGCTGCTGCTGCGTCAAGCGTAGTGTTGCCAGATTGGGTCCGATTTCCCGCCCAATCTGGCAACACAGGTCAACCGCGCTTCAACCAGGGTTGACAGATTGCGCGGGAAATCTGGCCCAATCTGGCAACGCTAGTCAAGCGTCGCGCAGGAACAAACATCAACACTTCCGGTCTTTAAGGCTTTCTCTTTTCAAAGTAAAGATTCACTCAAAGTTTCCACAAAATGCTTCTCTTCTGTGGTCCTCCTACGAACGGTTGACTTCAGGCAACGTTATAAGTACAAGGAGTTAATACAAGGGACTGCGTTATAAAGTACACATGAGTATCTCAATCAGTCGGTAAGACGAATATCAAAATGTCTGATGAGCGCTTTTAGTTTGAAGGAAAAACTATGTTACAGTACGGGCTTATTTTTCCAGTCCGCCTGTGAGGGCCCACGTCATTTCCGGAGTCCTGTGCGAGTCCAATGTGTCCAGATTGGGCTGGAAACCTGCCCAATCTGGCAACACGGCTGTCCATACACCTGTAACTCCTGAGCGACAGCAGGGTTAAAAAATAAACCAGGTGGTTTACCCTGAAACGGTCGAGGGATAAGATGAGACCATCAGGGGTGTATAAATAGATCCCGTTTATATTTTGATATTTGTATGTATTATTCCGAAAAAGCGTAGCCCTGCAGGAGTTAATGCATATTGATCCATAATGATTTCAGTTTGCTCTAACCAGGATCACGTGCGTTTGTGATGTTTCGAAGCATCACGTGGGGCCGATACTATCGGGCCACCTCGGAACGACCAATCAGCGGGCTCCATTAGCTGACCCGAAACTAAGCTGCGTTCTTGTATAATCACTGACTATTGTATGGAAGTTAAATAAATACATACGGAAATAAATCTGCCTATGAAATAAATAACTAAGGCTAAAAAATACTTTCTCAAATAAATGAGGCAATACATAAATAAAATAAAAATATCAATACATACATTACTTGATATAGCTAAATGAAAAAATAGGGTTTAAAAATAAGACTACTTTTATTATCAATACAATTCCACATTTATTTATTTCATGGTACTTTTATTTCATATGTAGCCCTGTGGTATATCCAGTGCTATATTTTCCTTTGCTTTTCTTTAAGTTAACAGGTATTAATAAATGTTTATTTTCCTGTTGGAATGCATTATGCCAGATGTTTATTTTTGTATGACCTGTATTTATTTATTTATTATTTATTAATTTGAATGTATGTGGTTCCGTACGATTGGAACGTGACCTATGAACCGGAGGGGTTCAAAGGTCGCAGGTGGAGAAGTCAACGGGGGAACCAGAACCAGAGAGACGGGTAAGGTGAATGTATGGACGGATAGTCCACGCTTACTACGGACTCCTATGAATATGCAGACATTACCCAGAATATGGGAATGAACCAGTTGGTGTTGTCGGATAGACGCTCCACGGAACAGAACGCCCATTCATTAATTTATGTCGAACGATGATCTGCTGCGGTTGCGGGACCCTGACCCTGACCCGAGGTGGACGTGACGATCGGAGGGCCGCTACGGACCAGGACGATCTTCCCGAACCAGATCGTGCGAAAAGGACGACGGAGACGGGGAAACGACAGCGGTGGACGAGTTGAGGAACGTGACGTTCCATCTTTCCCACGCGCACACACGGGGAGACGCCAGCGGTGGACGAGTCGAGGACCCGTGACGTTCCATCGTTTCCACGCGCACACACACACATAACATCTCCTCCACGTGAGGTACAGGTACAATTTCATTTCAGTGCTCGAGAGAGTGAAGCGGCCGGTTTGTTTGTGGTCCCAACGTACCCGACCAACGACCCAGGCCTGCAACGGGGGGACTAACTAGTTTTGTGCCGGCATAAACTGTTTGTGTTCTATATATTATTTTCTATTTAAATGTTTTCCATTTATGAATTGGTTTACAATTGAAATGTCATTGAGCAATACAAATATTACGTATTTTCGCATACTAGGTGTGTGTTTATTTGCATCTGGCTATTAAAATAATTCTCATAAAGTAGGCAGGAATTAAAGGGGTTTATCTATGCTACAAGCCACTACCACAAAATCGTAGAGATTACCACATGGGTGTGTGGTCCGGTAATTTATTGAACTTTGGGAGCGTCCTAAAAAGGTTTGGTTAACTATATTAGATGGTCATGCCGAAGCCACGGCATGGGGGCGCTACACATAATTCCACATTTATTTCCCAGCACTTGATTCATATTGTCATTCCAAAACTCAAAAGTCAAACACAATAGAGCACGTAAATTGCATGCTTCCGCTTCCGGTACATGGGACCTTTTATGATCGATTTCTCATGATGCATTTGACGCCCAGATAAAATAGATTTTCTGAATTGTGCCATTATTGTCAATATATGTCGCCTTTGAATTTTTGATATTGTTTTGTGCAAAGAATGCTACAATTTAGCGGGTAGAAGTTTGATACTGTTAGTTTTTGTGTGAGAGCGCTTTGTGGACTACAACTCTTCGCTGCTCTCGACGTGTAGGATATACGGCACCACTCACATACAGATCCCGCTCGGAACACATTCGGGTGACTTTCGAAGTGGAGGGAATGTGTTATGAGGTGACATCACATAGGTGACACGTAGTCTTTCTCGTTAAGTATTTCCCATAGCCGTTAGCCGAAGAATCGTACATGAAAAATGGTTATTTAGACCCACATAAAACACAAGTTTAATCCAAAGTGTTTAATGACTGGGACCAGAAAATAATAAATTACTTTACATTGACTCCCAGTGGCGTCATTAGACCTGGGCGTCCGGGGCTATAGCTCCGGATGTTTTATGAATAGCCACGGATCAATTTATCTATACATATTATATATGTTGTAGTGACTACATTATGTGTTCGTGTTCCCCTCTTACTGGGAGTGATCTAGTGGGAGGGAACGTGTTACGAGACACGGGGTCTAGAGGGACGGGTTATGCTGTTCCACTCGGATTTCTACCATGCACTGAGAATGATTGCTATGTTGTAGGTTTTCAATTAAAACTTAAACTTGTTGTTACGTCACCTACGTCCTCCTTTTCCTCCGGCACTACACTGGTGACCCCGACGTTCGTTTTTGTTATTCATTGTTTACAAAAACCTCGTGAGCGAACACTGCAATTCTGCAACATGTCCGGCCGAGGAAGACGTTCACAGCGGCAGACATCACCGACTCCTGTCACGGTGACGCGGGACGTGCGCACCCCCACTCTTAAGCTGCCGGAGTTCTGGGACTCGACACCTGCCGCATGGTTCGCTGTAGTGGAGGCACATTTCAACAAGAGCAACGTTACCGACGACGATGACCGGTACAACCATACTGTGGCTATGCTGGGCAGCTCCACCGCAGCGCGTGTGGTGGGGTTTCTGTCCGCCCCCCCGACGACAAACAAATATGAGCATCTCAAGGCCCTGCTCCTGGAGACATTTGAGCTGTCCACCGCGGAGAGGGTGCCGCCGCTTGTTTGACATGTCAGACTTGGGGGACGAGAGGCCCTCTGCACGTATGGAAAAGATGCTGAACCTGCCTCGGTACAGAAGACCCCATGATCGTCTTCACAGAAACTGTTTCATGCGCACACTGCCAGCTCAGGTCAGGATGGCACTGGCCAACACCACCATCGTGGGGCCCCGCGCCCTGGCCAAGGAGGCGGACCGATTCGTCTTGGCCATGCCTCAACGGTCCCCCGACCTGCTTGCTCCCGCGGCTGCCCCGCCTCCGGACCGTCGCAAGAGAGGAAAGGATGACGCCGGACCCTCTGGCCAGCAGGGTAACGCTGCGGGCCATTGTTTGTACCACGCCACTTTTGGCACCAAGGCCAAACGATGCCGCTCGCCCTGCACCTTTGGCCCGACGGGAAACGGCAGGGCCAGCGCTCGTAGTAAGCCTTGAGCGCTGGTGTCACCAACAGGCTGCTCTTCATACAAGACACCGTCTCCGGTCGCAGGTTCCTTTGTGACACAGGTGCCCAGTGGAGCATCATTCCGTCAGGGAGATCGGAGGTGGCGAAGGGAGAGCAAGGTCCACAGTTGGTGGGTGCGGACGGCACGCCTATCCGTGCCTATGGCACTAGAGCGGTGGACGTGTGCTTCGGTGGACAACGCTTTACCTGGGATTTTGTCGTCGCAGCTGTCACATTTCCCCTCCTGGGCGCGGATTTTCTGTGCGCCCATAACCTATTAGTGGAACAGGCGCCTGTCAACTCACAGACTTTCGCTGCCTTTGCCTTTACGCTGGGGGAGGCAGTCTACAGCGGGTTGTCCAACACGCTCGCCGAAAGCGACCAGTACCTTCAGCTGCTCGCCGAATTCCCTGACCTTACTAAACCCACCTTCTCCGCGCCCACCTTGAAGCACGGAGTGGAACACCACATCGAGACCAATGGGCCTCCCCTCCACGCCAGGGCCAGGTGCCTCAACCCGGAGAAGCTATCCGTCGCCGGGGCGGAGTCTGCGCACATGGAGCAGGTGGGCATCGTTCGGCGCTCAAACAGCCCCTGGGCGTCCCCCCTGCACATCGTCCCTAAGCCAGACGGTGGGTGGCGCCCATGTGGGGACTACAGCCGCCTCAATGACGCGTCCAAGCCTGACCGCTACCCGGTTCCGCATATTCAGGATTTCGCAGCGCACCTGGCGGGCAAACGTGTCTTCTCCAAGGTGGACCTGGTGCGGGGGTACCATCAGGTGCCGGTGCACCCAGAGGATGTCCCTAAGACGGCCGTCGTCACCCCCTTCGGCCTCTTCGAGTTTCTTCGGATGCCCTTCGGCCTGAAGAACGCTGCGCAGACCTTCCAACGCCTCATGCACTCAGTGCTCCAAGACCTGCCCTTCCTCTTCGTCTACTTGGATGACATTCCTCGTTCGCGAGCACCACGGAAAGAGGAGCACCTGTCTCACCCTCCGGAACCCTTTCACGCGGCTCAGCCAACACGGCTGATTGTCAATCCGGCGAAGTGTGAGTTCGGGGCGGGGCACCCTTGACTTTCTCGGCACACCAGGTCTCCGCGCAGGGTGTGATCCCCCTCCCCTCGAAGGTGGAAGCGGTTGCAGCCTTCCCACGCCCCTGCACGGTCAGCGAGCTCAAGGGGTTCATCGGGATGGTGATCTTCTACTATCGCTTCCTCCACCACATAGCTCACATCCTGCGACTGCTGTACGAGGCTCAGAAGGGCAAGACTCTGGGGCAACCGGTCGACTGGACGGCAGAACGTGTCAAGGCCTTCCAGGACACCAAGGCGGCCCTGGCCCGCTCGGCCATGTTGGCCCACCCCTCGCCCTCTGCGCCCACTGCTCTCACCACGGACGCATCGGACTTTGCCATGGGGGCGGTGTACGAGCAGTGGGTTGGGGATGCCTGGCAGCCAATCTCATTCTTCAGCCGTCAGCTGTCTCCCAGAGAGTGCAGCCCGAGAGTCCTCGGGCTGTGGCTGCCGGTCGGACACTTCCGTTTTTTGCTGGAAGGCCGCGAGTTTACGGCCTACGTGGACCACAAGCCGCTCACACACGTCATGTCAAGACGGCGGAGCCGTGTCCGACCGCCAGCAGCGCCAACTCGCCTACATTTCCGAGTTCACCACGGACATCCAGCACGTGGCTGGGAAGTCCAACGTGGTCGCGGATTGTCTCTCCAGGGCGGTTGTCGGTGCGGTTCAGCTGGACTTGGACTACTCCCGCATGGCTATGGATCAGGCCGCCGACCCCTCCATCCAAGCTCTAAAGTCATCAGACACTGGGTTGAGCCTGGAGGAGGTGCTCTTCAGTGATGCGGGGGCCACGCTCCTGTGCGACGTTTCCACGGGACAGCCAAGACCTGTAGTCCCCGCCAACTGGAGACGCACTGTCTTCGACGCGGTTCACGGCTTATCGCACCCGGAAAGGAAACCGTCCTCACGGCTGGTGTCAGGGAAGTTTGTCTGGCACGGGCTCAAGAGGGATGTGAGGGCCTGGGTCGACACTTGCACTGCCTGCCAGCATGCCAAGGTGCATCGCCATGTCAAGGCCCCCCTGGTACGGTTCTCGGTGCCCGAGCGGAGGTTCGACCATGTCAAAGTGGAACTGGTGGGTCCCCTGCCTCCCTCGCACGGCTTCACCTACTTCTTTACCACGGTCGACAGGACGACACGCTGGCCGGAGGCAGTCCCACTTTCCTCAACTACAGCCCCCGACCTGGCCCGGGCGTTCATCGCGGTGTGGGTCTCCCGCTACGGCACTCCTGCTGAACTCTCCTCTGACCGTGGCCCGCAGTTTACTTCTGAGCTGTGGGCGGTGGTGGCGGACAATCTGGGGGTCAGGCTACATCACACCACCGCCTACCACCCGCAGGCTAACAGACTTGTTGAGCGCTTTCATCGCTCCATGAAGGCCGCCCTTCGAGCCGGCCTCACGGACGGCAACTGGCTCGACAAGCTGCCGTGGGTCATGCTGGGGCTCAGGACAGCGCACAAGGAGGACCTCCAGTCGTCGTCGGCCGAGCTGGTGTTCGGACAACCGCTAAGGGTCCCGGGTGACTTCATCCCCAAGTCGACGGAGCCCTGGTCCGCCTCCGCTCAGCGCGCCTCCCTCCTGGACGGCGCCAAGGCCTTCGCCCCGGTGCCGACCACACAGCATGGCGTCCCTGCTTCGCGGGTGCCCCCGGAGCTGCAGTCAGCGGGTTATGTTTTCATCCTCCACGACGGCCACAGGACGCCGCTGCGACCTCCCTATGACGGACCCTTACGTGTCGTCGAGGCAGGAGCCAAGAACTTCGTGGTTGACATGGGTGGTAAGCCCGAGTGTGTGTCTGTCGATCGCCTCAAACCGGCTCACTTGGACCTTGAACTGCCTCCAGACTTGGCCATCCCACCACGAAGGGGCCGCCCGCCCGTCCTGCACCCCCTGCCACGCCGTGGCCGTCCCCCCCTCCAAACCCGACGACCCCCCACGGCTTGCGGCACTCCGGTCGTCGCTGTCCCTCGCCCCGCTCAACAGGGGGATGTGATGGACGATGTCACGCCTCCTCCCGCACCTCCTGACTTTGCCTACAGTCGTAGGGGCCGGGCCATACGGCCTCCTCGCTGTGGGGATTTTGAATATTGAGGTGAACACTGGGGGGGCTGGTATAGTGACTACATTATGTGTTCGTGTTCCCCTCTTACTAGGAGTGGATCTAGTGGGAGGGAACGTGTTACGAGACACGGGGTCTAGAGGGACGGGTTATGCTGTTGCACTCGGAATTCTACCATGCACTGAGAATGATTGGTATGTTGTAGGTGTCACGGGGCAGACGATGGGGACCCAAATGCTGGACACAGGGAGACTGAGACGGAATAAGGGAGAAGGGGTTTATTCCGTAGACGGGCGAGTAGTCAGACAAGCAGGGATCAGGAACCAGCGGGGTCGTCAGACAGGCGGGATCAGGAAACCGGCAGGAGAGTCAGACAGGCGAGGATCAGGAACCAGAAGGAGAGTCAGACATGGCAGGGATCAGGAACCGGCAGGAGAGTCAGACAGGCGAGGATCAGGAACCAGAAGGAGAGTCAGACAGGCGAGGATCAGGAACCAGAAGGAGAGTCAGACAGGCAGGGATCAGGAACTAGAAGGAGAGTCAGACAGGCAGGGGTTCGATAACAGGCAAGCAAAGGAGCGACGGCAGACGGGTAGTCAGGCAGGCAGGGGTTCGGCGACCGGAGAATCTGTGAAGACGTAGCGACGAACTGGCGCCGGCTGATAGGAAATCCCCGGCTGATGTAGAGACGATCATCAAAGATAATTACATCCAGGTGCAGAAGAAGGAGGCCCACCAGCGTCCCATAGCCACTAGATGGCGGTATTGGACCGCGTAGCAGGACGAGACGTGACAGTACCCCCCCTCTAGGGACGCCTCTCGGCGGACGACCCACAGCCGGCGGACGACCCACAGCCGACGGATGGTCCCGATGGAAATCCCGAACCAGCGAGGCATCCAGGATACTCCTCCGGGGAACCCAGGAGTCGACAAGATACTGGTGGCCCCGGCCGCGGCGACGTACCTCCAGGAGGCGGCGGACTGTCCACGCCGGATGGTTGTCGATGACCCTGGGCGGAGGTGGAGGCAGAGTGGGAGAGACAACGGGCTGGTGGAGACAGGCTTGAGCTGGGAGGAGGCTGGAAGGTCGGATGGACACGGAGAGATGGAGGGAGTCGGAGACGAACGGCACAGGGGTTGATGACAGACTCCACCTCGAAAAGGGCCGATGAACCCGGGAGAGATCTTAGGGAAGATCCCCTTCAAGGGAAGATCCTTCGCCCGAAGCCACACCGACTGTCCGGGAGTGTACTGGGGGGCAGGCAGACGGCGCCTATTGGCCTGCAGTTGGGAGCGGGAGGATGCGCGGAGCAGTGCGGTGCGTGTGCGCTTCCAAGTGCGCCGGCCCCTGCGCATATGAGCCTGGACAGACGGGACAGAGATCTCCTCCTCCAACTCGGGAAACAAGGGCGGTTGGTAACCCAGCGAGGCCATAAACGGGGACAAGCCGGTGGATGCTTTGACCAGCATGTTGTGGGCATACTCGACCCAGGGAAGCTGAGAGGTCCAGGAGGAGGGGTTGGCGTGGGAGACACAACGGAGCGCGGCCTCCATCTCCTGGTTGGCCCGCTCCGATTGTCCATTGGACTGGGGGTGGAACCCGGAGGACAGGCTGGGCGTGGCCCCTAAAGCCACACAGAATGCACGCTACACCTGAGAGGTGAACTGGGGGCCCCTGTCGGAAACGATGTCTGCAGGGATGCCATGGAGACGAAACACGTGCCTGACCAGGAGATCCGCCGTCTCACTCGAGGAGGGGAGCTTGGGGAGAGCGACGAAGTGTGCAGCCTTGGAGAACCGATCGATCACCGTGAGGATGGTGGTGTTGCCACCGGACGTGGGCAGGCCGGTGACGAAGTCCAGGGCGATGTGTGACCACGGTCGGTTAGGAATGGGCAGAGGCCGAAGCAGCCCTGAACGGGGACGAGTCGAGGTCTTATTCCGGGCACAGGTAGCGCACGCCGCAACGAAAGCACGGACATCCGCATCCATGGAAGGCCACCAGAATCGCCGGCGGATGAAATCCAGGGTGCGCGTAATTCCTGGGTGACAGGTGAGCTTGGAGGAATGGCCCCAGAGCAGCACTCTGGATCGTACATCGTCCGGGACGAACAACCGATTCGGGGGACCGGAACCAGGATCCGGCTGCTGCCCCTGTGCAAGGCACACCGCAGACTCAACCTCCCAGGTGAGTGTGGCGATCCAACAAGCGGAAGGCAGGATGGTCGTGGGCTCAGTACTGGGGTCCTCGGGGGAGTACAGGCGGGACAAGGCATCCGGCTTGCCGTTCTGGGAACCGGGACGGTAGGTCAACGAAAAATCAAATCTCCCGAAGAATAAGGCCCACTTAGCCTGTCGCGAATTCAGTCTCCTGGCTGCCTGAATGTATGCCAGGTTGCGGTGGTCCAGTCCAGGACAAAAAAAGGAAGGGCCGCTCCCTCCAGCCAATGCCGCCACTCCTCCCAATGCAAGCTTGACGGCCAAGAGCTCGCGCGGTTGCCGACATCATAATTCCTCTCCGGCGGGGGACACCCGGCGGGAAGAAAAAAGGCACAGGGGTGGAGCTTTGTGGGTCGCGAGGGAGAGGCGCTGGGAGAGAACCGCGCCCACTCCAGTGTCCGAAAGCGTCGGCCTCCACCACGAACTGAAGGGCGGATCGGCTGGACGAGGATGGGAGCGGAAACGAAGCGTCTCTTGAGACCCCGGAAATGCGGCCTCCGCCTCAACGATCCATGAGAATGGCCTCTTGGTAGAAGGTCAGCGCTGTGAGAGGTTGGCGCGACCGACTGTAGCTACCCGAATGAACCGTCTATAAAAATATGGGAAAAGCCTAGGAACTGCTGCAGCCTCTCTGCGGGTCGGACGGAGGTCCACTCGGCCACCGCTGAAACCTGGACGGATCCATTCCTGATCTGGCCCTGACCGATGATGTAGCCCAGGAAGGAACGATGAGACGTGGAAGTCGCACTTCTCCGCCTTGAACGTACAGACGATTCTCCAGCAACCGTTGAAGCAACCTGCCCGACGTAACCCTGTGCTCCTCCACGGATCTAGAGAAAAATCAGAATGTCATCAAGTATAAAACAAATACAGAGCGGTTCAACATGTTCCCGGAGACATCGTTACCAGAGGACTGGAAAGGGCACGGGGCCGTTGGTGAGTCCGAAAAGGCATAACCAAATATTCGAAATGACCCAAGGCGTGGTTGAACGCGGTTTCCACTCATCCCCCCTCCCGGATGACGGACCAAGTGGTATGTTGTGCGCAGTTCGAGCTTTGAAAAAACCACGCTGCCGTGGAAGGGAAACGAAGGCAGAAAACTAATCAGAGGGCAAAAAATAACCTTTCTTCACCGGTGCTGATAGTGGTCAGACCCCGCGTAGTCATGCAGGGACGAAGCGAACCGTCCTTGCTTCCCCACAAAGAAGAACCCCCTCCAACCGGCGAAGAGGAGGGCGGATGATCCCAGCGGAGAGGACCTCCCATGTACTCCTCCTGGACTCCCACTCGGCCGCGGAGAGATTGATAGACGACTCCCCGGAAGAGGAGCTCAGGAAGGAGCGTTCGATGGTCGCAGTCATAAAGACAGTGGGGGGCAGGGACAAACGCCGGACTTACTGAACACCTCCGAGGTCTGGTACTCCTCCGAACGGAGGGACAGCGTCAAGAGGGACGGCGCGCAGACGCGAGCTCCGGCGCCCGGAGGCTGACTGGGCGGACCGCAAACAATGGGACAGACAGTGGTACTCCAGGACACACTCGGACCGGTCCCCAATCCATCTGGGGGTGCTTTGTCTTGAGCCAGGGCTAACCCAGAAACAACCGGCAGAGAAGGGACTTTCCGTAACTAAAAAGGCGAGATGACTCATGATATTCCCCGGAAACCAGCAGTCTGACCGGAACGGTGCGGCGCTCCACCCGCGTGACGGGTCCTCCCGTCCAAGCCATGGGTCTCGATAGGAGGATCCAGAGGAACAGTGTCAATCCCAAAGCGAAGAACCAGCTCCCGATCCGGCTCGCCAGGATCCCTCGGATAACTGGCGACCCCGATCTTTTCCGAGAGAGCGGGCAGCCAGACGGAGATCCTGACCGACCCAGTAAAGGCTCCGGAGCGCATCCGGACCCGTTCCACTCTCCTCAGAGAAAGAAGTGTACTTCCGATTCTGCATGGTTAGGAGAGCAAGCCCCTGCTCACGGCCGAGATGGAGCGGGAGAATGAAGGAGAGTGGACCGGAGCGTTTGACCACTGACTCGAACGAGGCGTGGGTGCCGAACGTGAGCTCTCTCTCTGCGGCTCCTCCCGTAGTCGACTGTCCATTCTAATGAGAAGCAATTCAACTCATCTAGACCCACCTCCTCCTCCCGAGAAGTCAACTGCCTTCACCTCGTCAGAGAGCCGCGCCCAGGAAAACCCCCTTAGACCTCCTCGTTCCAGCCGCTCTCAAGCAGCAAGGGTGCGGAACTCCACCGCGAAGAAGCGGACACTGCGGGATCCCGTTGGCGAAGGCGCAGAAGACGCTGGGAAGCCTCTCTCCCCGGACCGGATGATCAAAAACCCTCCGCATCTCTTCGGTGAAGGCGGAGTAGTTGCATGAAGCCGCGCGCACCACGTTCGCCATACGCCGCCGCCCACGCCGAGAGCCTCCCCTCGCAGGGAGCCGATCAGGTAAGCAATCCGCGACTTATCGTGGGGTAAGTCTGGGGCTGATATCTCTATATATATCTCTAGGAGCCACTGAGAAGGAAGGATCGACAGGTTCCCAGGTCCCCCTCATAGCGTTCCGGCCGAAGAACGTTTCACGGGATGAAGTGCTGGATGTGGTGTCTGAGAGACGGGCAGGCGACCCGGGAGTGAATCGAAACTGTTAAATCCTGAAGGCTTAAGAAATGATGCTCCTGCAGAGTCCGATTCTGCAGCTGCGTCAGGAATCGCCCCTGACGACACAAGACCCTGGCGGAAAGCCGCTGCGTCAGCTGGTCCATCATTGGCCAGTCGATACTGTCACGGGGCAGACGATGGGGACCCAAATGCTAGACACAGGAGACGGAGACGGAATAAGGGAGAGCGGGTTTACTCCATAGACGGCGAGTAGTCAGACAAGCAGGGATCAGAAACCAGCGGGCGTCGCTCAGACAGCGGACAGAACCGGCAGGAACAGGAGAGTCAGAACAGGCGAGGATCAGGAACCAGAAGCGAGATCAACAGGCCAGGCATCAGGAACCCGACAGGAGAGTCAGACAGGCGAGGATCAGGAAACCAGAAGCGAAGTCGGGACAGGCCGAGGAATCAGAAACCAGAAGGAGAGTCAGACAGCCAGGATCAGGAACCGAGAAGGAAGCAGTCAGACCAGGCAGGGCTTTGATAACAGCAAGCAAAGGAGCGGACGGCAGACGGGTAGTCAGCAGGCAGGGTTCGGCGACCGGAGAATCTGTGAAGACGTAGCCGACAACTGGCGCCGGCTGATAGGAAAATCCCCGGTGATGTAGGACGATCATCAAAGATTATACATCCAGGTGCAGGAGAAGAGGCCCACCAGCTTCCCATACCACTAGATGGCGCGATTGGACCGCGTAAGCAGACGAGACGTGACATAGGTTTTCAATTAAAACTAAACTTTGTTACGTCGCCTTACGTCCTCCTTTCCTCCGCACTACAATGTATATATATTTTATAATAAATATAAGCCCCGCAGATTGACATCACTGAAATTTTGAAAGAAAGCGTTTGTCCAAAACAGTCATATTTTTAGCATTTAGTTGTCCAGTTTCTCCCCTGGGAATAGAGCGGCAACTACATGCTTGCTGGCTCTGAACTATCATCATACCCACATGGGCATAGCAACCCATCTCAAAGCGAGGAAAGCTGTGAAAGTTGTATGCTTAATTTGCGGTGGAAATACCATACTGTCTGATGCCTAAAAAACAACAAGCCAGGTAGGCAAGATAAGCTAGACTGATGCTCTCGTTTTTAGCAACTGATAAAGTAAAAGACAAAAAAGCAGAGAGGACATGACAACCACCGTTATGTGTTACATCGAAAAGCTACTACTACATGTTAACTGCTAGCCTACATTTTATTGCATCAAAAAAAAGGAAAACAGCAGAATACAAAAAGAAGCACGGAATTCATTGTGATGTAGACTGAGGGTGATGAAAGCTCTCTGTGTGTGTGTGTGTGTGGCTGTGTGTGTGTGTGTGTGTGTGTTGTGTGTGTGTGGGTGTGTGTGTGCTGTGTGTGTGTGTGTGTGTGGGTGGTGTGTTGGGAGGCAAAATAAAACCGAGATTTTGAAATGAACTGGGGTGGGTCTAAATGTAAAAAAGAATTAGGACTAATTTTAAGCCAAGTCAAAAGAATAAATAATTGATAAAACAAACCTCTACCTAAGTTTGTATTAAAGTGAGAGAAATTAGAAAATTCCACATGGAGTTTCAGAAAGTGCCAGTTAAAGTGAAATGCATGTGCATATTTATAAAGACACAGTGGTTAACGCTGTCTGTTAAAGCCTTACTCTATGTATGATGAATAAAATAGAATGTTTATTGGCATTAAATTAGATAACCCTAACCCTATTAAATGTAACCGTTATTAAACGCTGCAGTTTAGTCTTATTCACAGTTAAGTGAATACAGCAAGAGAAGCGGAAGTGACATTCGTCCTTTTGCCAGCCCCAGACAATAAAGAAAAAGTAAGTTGAGAGCAGTGAGAAAAGTGCAAGAGCGCATATATTAGGAAATATATAGAAGGCAAGAGATTAGTTTATGTATATTGATGTAGATAATCCATGGCTGTTTAGTTTCAAATGCAGTTTGACAAGACTTTTGAACATTGATAAGATATCTTTATCAGTCTCTCTGGTATGTTCAGATAAGAGAAAGAGAGGAGAAAGGAGAGCTCGATGATGATGATGACAGGGCAGACGAGCAAGAGAAGTGAGGTGAGTGAAAAAAGAGGTAATTTGATTGTTAAGTCTGAACAATGACATAACAACACTATAGTAGTAGTTGTATCTTGGTGTATTTTTCAGGTAATACAATCAAGCAGGGAGAGTGAAGTTTAGGCAGAAACAAAAGAACACCACACACAGAAAGGGCAGCCGTGGAGGGAGTGGAGACCTGCACCTTGCCCAAATCAGGAAGACAGGAAAGACAGATTTAGGAAACACAGTAACAGGTCCAAAACAAGTAGACATTATCCAGTTCCCTTCTAAACAGTATTGACTTCAAAAGAGGTGTGCTTCCAAAGGCTGGTACAATGCTTTAACTGGCTAGAATACATAGGCGCGATTACGCCAGGGACGCATCCCCACCAAGATTTCGTCAAGATTATTACAGGGTCTTCTCAATGCGTGGGAACGCTCCGTTCACTGCATGGGCTCTTCACAACTTCCGGCGTGAATTATATTTATAATCACGTTGCTACAGTATATTGACCACTGCAAGGGAAAACAAAGACTTTTTGCCCTCTTATACGTCTTTGGTATCACTCCTCAAGTAGTCCGCGTGACTTTCAACCCCAGTATCTTCGTCTAAGCGATGTCAACGTCTTTGGCGGACTATTTCTGTGCTGACCAACACTACGAATGCTGGTAACAAATAAATTGTAAAAAGACACACCATGTGAAGTATCAAAAATAAGCCCCTTTAGGGCGAAGCAAAACACCTTCGCTGCGTGTCGGTGTCCTGTTCGCCCTGTCGGCTTATTTTCCATAATGACCGCCGTTCTATACAATTATCCCTTACTTATTACATGGCTCCTCTCAATGCTGTTAGACTGCTCCATTCACTTACATGGCCTCCTAACGTTCAGCAATCAATATTTGGTTTATTACACACTCTTCTCAATCAGTGGAAATTGCTCACGCCCAGCCAATTTGACACGCTGTCAAGGAAGGTGTTTTCTTTTGCCTCTGATTCACGGTTCATCTGTATCACTCCGCAGTCTGGTAATTTATCAACCCCAGCTTGTTTGGTTGCTAAGCGAGGCCAACGACTTTGGCGAAACTATTTCTCTGCTGATCAATCATGAATGATGATACAAACACTGCGAGAAGACACACTGCTGCAAAATATTCTTT